>JAHBCN010003790.1:0-71310 GCA_019359885.1 Listronotus oregonensis | reverse complement strand
TGAATGGAACAACATGTCACATTTTATTGAAATCTGTTGTGGGTTTTTGGGAAATTTTCCCTTTTTTTATATCTTTTTTTTTTGGGGGTTGGGATAAAAAACCCCGTCCTTTGTTTTTTTTTTTGTAGAATAAATAACATTTGTTTATTGGGAAAAAAAAAGGTAAATTTAAATCCAAAAGAAGCAATACTAGAATGTTTAAAATTTTATGGGTTTTTTTTAAAACATAGTTTCGTTTGGGATTTTAATAATACCGGCACACAAAACACAAAAAGGTTTTTTAAATCTCGAGATCCCATCTTTTTTTTTTTGGTTTTTTGGGTAAAAAAAATTTTCCTTTTTTTTTTTTGTAAGGGTCAAGGCTACTTTGGGTCAAATTGAGAAAAACCTTTTGTTGTTTCCCAAAAAATCAAAACCATTTTTTTTTTGCGGGAAAAAATTTTTTAAAAACCCAAAAACTATTTTTAAATAGGCCCCAAATTTTTTATTTGTGAAAAAAAAAATACTTCAAAAAAAGTTCGTGGGTAGATTCCATTAGCGTAACCAACAACTTTTAATTTTAAATATTCTGAGAATTAATGATAAGGGAAAAATTTTTTAAAACATTCAACCCGGAAAATATATTTGATCTACAAAAATATTGTGCATTCAGCGAGACCTACACTTTCATAGTCAAATTTTGATATTAAATAATTTATAAATAATCGGTTTTTTTTTTGCACAGTAACAAATTAATAGCGTATGTTAGGCTTGTTGTTGTTCTTGTTAATAAATATGGCCTACAAAAATTAAGGGTCTATTGTTTTGACCTACGCCAAATATATTTGATGCATGCCACATCAAAAACGCCTTTCCAAAATTTTTTTAAAAATAATCCACCTTTCAAGTTTTAGGAATAGTTATTTACATTAAAGAGCAAAGTTTACTTTTGGTGTAGGTGGTTTTTAAATGGGGGGGGAAGCCAAAAAAGGGAAACCTGAAACCCATCGTGTAATGTATTTTTTTTTTCTACTGTTCTATGTATCGCATAATTTAATAATCATTAACATCATGTTTTAAAAAAAATATCAGAGATTTTGAAATTTTTTTTAAAAATTAACCATAGAAACATTTATTGTTGACATTGTCGTCATCACCCTTTTCGATTTTGAATTTTTTTGTTAATTTAAGTAAAAACCTTTCCCTTTTTTTAAAATGTTAAATGAATATGAAAATGGCATAAAAAGGGGCAGCTCCCCGGTGCTTCACTTCTGCCAGACAAATCTAAAGGGGGTACCATCAAACAAAAATCGTTTTCTGAATGGCTTGCTAAAAAAAATATGGGGGGATTGAGGGGAATGTGTTTTTGGGGGTATTTTCAAAAAAAATTTCCCCCCCCAACCCTCTGGTCTGTATATTCCATGCCTTTAAAAAATTTTTCCCGTAAACAAAAATCAAGATATTTGGAGTTCGAAATTTTTTTTAAAAAAGGAAAAAAAACGATGGTTATGAGGCAAAAAAGTAAAAAAAAATTTAAAAAAGAAGAAATCATAAATTTTTTTACTTAACGCGCCTGATCAAAGTTACTTAGCAATAAAAAAAAAGCCATTAGGGGAGGGGGGCATGCCGGACAGAGAAATATACAGAATGAACTAAGTATGTAGAAATAAAAATGACGTGGCTATGGTAAAAATAGGGGAAATCAAAAAAAAATTTTTAAAAAAAATTTTTTTGTAGTAACCAACAAAAAAAGGGGCCCAGTTCCTTATGTAATTTCCGGAATATATTAAGTAAGCCCAAGGAATGCTCTAGATGAGGTTTATTTTTCGTTATAAAAAAGGTAAATTGTTAATCAAAGGAAAGCACACTATTTCAAATGTACCAAAAAATTGGAAGTTTTTTTTCTTGAAAAAATCAGTAGATACACTGGCCATTCTTTTTGAAGAACGTCAACTACGTTCCTTGCCAATCTTCGGATGTCGATATTTTGGACTTAAAAGGCAAAAAGGGGTATATTGCTGAATCCATAGTAATAAAAGGGGGGAAAATTTTAAAAGATTTTACACAAAATTTCCCCCCCCATTTTCCTTTAAAGAATAAAGTGAAAAATATTTAAAATTAACGTAGTTAAAGGTGATAACATACCCCAACAACAAATTTAAAAAATGTTAATTCAAGTATTATTCCCCCAAAATTTTTTTGCTAATTGCTAAAATTTTTAAAATTTTTTTTAAAGTTAATCCCCAACCTAGTTTTTAAAATATATTGTCATAAATTAGTTATTTTTTTTTAAAAAATCCTAATATTTCCCAAACAAATTTTTTTTTTTTTTACCTTACTTTTTTTTTTCAGGCGCTGAAAAAAAATTTTTTCGTAGCTAGCAACGCTTAGAAAAAAACCGAAGGTTCTTTTTCTTATCATTCGCTTTCTTAGGAAAAATTTTCCCCTTTTTTATACAGTGGGGAAAAAAATTTTTTTTTTTTTTTAAAAATTTTAAATTTTTTTTAAATTCCCCAAAAAATTTTTCCATCCTTTTTTTCCCTTTTTTTTTTTTAAAATTTTTTAAAATTTTTTTAATTTTTTTAAAAAATTTTTTTGCCAAAAAAAATTTTAAAATTTTTTTTTCCCCTTTTTTAAAAAAAAATTTAAAAAAAAAAATTTTTTAAAAACCCTTTTCAAAAAAAAATTTTTTTTCCAAAAAAAATTCCAAAAAAATTTTAAATTTTAAAAATTTTTTTTTTCCCAAAAAAAAATTTCCAAAAATTTAAAAAAAAAAAAAAATTTTTAACACCCAAAATTTTAAAATCTTTTTAAAAAACCCTAATTTTTCCCCCCTTTTCTTTTTTGCTGTACATCTTTGATATTATTTTATCTGTACTTCCATTAACCAGGTTCTTCTTCAAGACTCCTTACCCCTTTGCATTTTAAAAAAATTTCTTTAATGGATTCTTAAGGATTAGATGGATTTTATTGTATAAATGTTGTGGTTCTTTATTATTTTTTTTTTTTTTAATCCCTTGACGTATGAATTGTTCATGTGGCTGTCGGTCAGCTACTTTGTGAGATATCCATTTGTGAATAGATCTTTGTTGATGCTTTTTTTGTCTCGACATTTTTTTCTCTGGTTAACAAATTGTTACTTTTTCTCACGGGGTTTTTAATGTCATGTTTTTTTAAAAAAATATTCTTTGGTTACTCGCCAAATATGACGAAGGGATCAGAACCTTTCAGTTTCTTTCTTGATGATTGTTTAATGTTGTTGACATATTTTTGTTTAATGTTTTCATATCCATTTATTCGGTGTTTTAAGGGTTTAATCTACAAAAAAAAAACTTTAAAATTTGACAATATATCAGTCATATTAAAGTATTTGTTAAAAAAATACCAACTTGCTACTATTTTTTAGGAATTTTTGCCTTCATTGCTTTGTTTCACAAGGAATTGTACAAATATTATTCTTTGTATTATCGCAGACAATTAATTGCAAAGCAAGCAATATAATACCGCATATAAAAATAACTTAGTTAAACTACATTAACAAATTATTATTAAAGTAAAGGTAAAATCCCCCAGGTAAAATAAATCAATAAATATATGCAATTATGGGGCCCATGGCTAAAGTAAACCTAAATTAAAATGAATGTTGCTAATTATTTTTGGTCTAATTACCCTCTTGTTTGTCAAGAATTTAAAGGTAATCAATAAAATAAATACAATCTTTACAACTAGACACAGGCTAGAATAATTAAAAATATTTAGAAGTAAAAAATACAATTGGGTTAACCTAAATTAAAATTAGATTTTTATTAACGGACAAGTATTAAAAAAATAATAATAAGGAATTTATTAAAGTTAATAAGAGAGTGACGCCTTTTTTATGAATTGACACAGTATTGGGAAAGCTACAAAGAGACAAAGCAAATTTGATTGCACGTTTTCGAGTTCGATTTTCAAAAAAAAGTAAAAAGCAAGCTTATGTAGAATTTTACGTAGAATTTAGTGGCTTGCTTATTTTTTTACGGTTACATTTTAAAAGATATAAAGCAATGCTGCTTTTTTAAATAGAACTCCCTGTGTATTATTATAATTGATACGACACACTTTATATTTATATTTATTAAAAAAATGTGTTAATAAAGACGTCAAGAACCTAAACATGGGATTTAAATTTTCCACTCTTTGTATAATATTTCATTATTTTTTTATATTTATTATTGTTACTTTTTCATGTACTATTTTATTGTATTATGTTTTTACCTTTATTAATTTTAATACCTTTTCTTTTAAGACGATCCACAGGCAACTAGGTTTTCATCTAGCTTTGAAAAAATTGCCTTTTTTTTGAATATCTTGCAAAATACATATGTGGAGCATTTGCACTTTTTCCAGCTCTAATTTTTAACATTCAAAAATATTTTATATTTTAAAATTTTAAACTCTATTTTATTAAAATTAAAATTTATCAACATAAAAGCTTGTTAGTATGTTCGGAAATTCCTATTTCTTACCTAAATATCTGACAAAATGTTTAGTCATTGGTTTCTACGACAACTTGCATTCTACCAAACAAAATGTGTACTTAGTTAATTGAAATTAAAAATAAATAAAAAAATTAGCTTATTATTTAAAAATAATATTTTATTTTTTATAACAGTAACCGACTTAAAAATTGTTGAGTTTTTTGCAATAAAGATACTTAATTTTATACAATGGTGCAAATTTTAAATCTTTGGGGGTCCCTAATTTTTTTTATTAATAACCAATTACTTAAAAAATAAACATAGTGTGTAGTATTAATAAAAAGGTAATTGTATTGTTACACATGATCAAATATTGTTTGGACTGTCCCTCTTAAAAAAATTCCTTTTTTTATGTCTTTAAAATTGATAACAATAATCAAATACCGTGTTTTGACGTTTATAAAATCCACAATTTAGAAAACTTAAAGTAAAACCACAGAAATATAATAAATCCGATATTATTATACTCGGCTTAAAATAACTATACTAATAATACGGGTAAATCTGTTAAAAAACACTTTAAACCTAGAAATGATTTTGGAAGTACAGGGTTTTTGGCTATATTTTGAACGGGGTCTAACGTGTTATCTTTAGGAATATTAAAAAAAGTTAAATACAAGGGTTTTATGGTTTTATCTGAACCGCTAGGATTTGCTAAGAAAAGAAACAAATGATAAACGACAAGTTGACAAATGAACATCAACTTTCTTATTTTTAATGCAAAGCCCTATATATTTTAACCTATTACAATAGACAATTTTTTCTGATTTCAAAAATATATAGTTTGCCTATGTTTGCATTAACCGTGTTTGCAATATTTAAATTTTTATAATTGAATTTTTTGTTATTCAGACCTCTTGCGTCTTAGCTAGTTACGCGAAGTGGGCTTTGATAAAATACCTATATTATTAAAAAAAAACAACAAAATTCAGTCATTGTCACCGCAATAAAGTCTTCAAATTTGATAAAATTAAAGGGGTTAGGAAGTTAATTATATTGTAAAAAAAACATTTTAAAAATGCTAAAATAATCATTTAATTTAAATTACATAATTAGGTATCATAAACAAAACTTATTCGACCCATACCACCGTTATTAAAGCAATCCTGAATATTGTTTTTCAATTTATGTCTAATCCATCTGTATAAACTGTGGATTAAAATGGTTTAATTTCGAATCTCTGTTAGTATTTTTTTGGTAAGTTCTTTAAAGTGTGACATCTATTAAATTATTCTTTAAATAACCCCACAAAAAAAATAATCCAACGGGAATCAGGACTGTTGGGTGGCCAATGTATTGGACCGTCCTTAATCCATAAATTATATTTATTATTAAGAAATTCTGTTACCTGAACCACATTATGAGCAGGAGCTCCGTCCTGCTGGCATATAATCTGGTTATAATTAATTACTGGCAACTCTTCCAAAGGTTCTCTATGTCATTTTGTAAAAGCCTGAGATATTTTCGACCATTCATGTTCCCCTCAAATATTATAGGACCTAAAACCTTATTTCTATACATTGCACACCAAACGTTGACAGATCTTCGACCTTGAATTTTTACAACTTGTTTTTTTAGGCTTTTGAGTAGCCCAAAAATGTTTATTTTAGTTGTAAAAGTCGCCTCGTCTGTAAAAACAATTTTTTTTACAAAGTTAGGGTCATCTTGTATTCTTATCAACATTTCTTGACGAAACTCGGTCCTTCGCATTTTATTTTCCTCGGTTAAGTTTTGAACCGGTAAAAATTTATAGGGCTTATAATGGTAATAATTTAAAATTTCATAAATTTTCCACCAAGATTTATTGACAATACGGGCAACATCTGGTATTGATCTTTCTGGATCTTCTAAAAATATTAAAACGTAGCTATTAAACATTCATTTTTTTTTAATACTGTTATATTTACCTTGAAAATATAGCAAAACCTCCAAATCCTGCTCCTCTTTTCTTGCTATAGTTCTTTTTTCCTAAAAACAGTTTTTCTCTGCTTAAACTTTTTAATAATATAATGGATCGTTGTTTTGCATGAAGTAACTCTTTGAGGATACTCTCTCTTAGATACTGATTTTGTGCCAGTTTTAAATTATTAAATCTATAATAAATTCTAACTATATCTAACTTCTCTTGTTCGGAATAACCCATAATAAAGAAATCTAATTTCCCAACTCTTTAATTTTATCAAATTTGACACA
Source organism: Listronotus oregonensis (assembly GCA_019359885.1). Lineage (NCBI taxonomy): Eukaryota > Metazoa > Arthropoda > Insecta > Coleoptera > Curculionidae > Listronotus > Listronotus oregonensis. Next base: position 64,618 of record JAHBCN010003790.1, on the reverse strand, counting down.
CTTTATTGAGGTGACAATGACTGTAAAATTTGTTGTTTTTTTTAATAATATAGGTATTTTATCAAAGCCCACTTCGCGTAACTAGCTAAGACGCAAGAGGTCTGTATAATAAAAAATTCAATTTTAAAAATTTAAATATTGCAAAAACGGTTAATGCAAACATAGGCAAGCTATACATTTTTGAAATCAAAAAAAATTGTCTATTGTAATAGGTTAAAATATATAGGGCATTGCATTAAAAATAAGAAAGTTGATGTTCATTTGTCAACTTGTCGTTTATCATTTGTTTCTTTTCTTAGCAAATCCTAGCGGTTCAGATAAAACCATAAAACTCTTGTATTTAACTTTTTTAAATATTCCTAAAGATAACACGTGTAGACCTCGTTCAAAATATAGCCAAAAACCCTGTACAAAATCGAGATTAAACCTTTTGCATTTTCTTTAGAAACAGATCAACTACAAAGTGTCAGAACGGGATATTTAATACTACGAAAAGAGGTGTTTTTACCCCATTTTTTTACACCCTGTACCCCTAAAAAATACATTTCGCTAAAAAAAAAAGTTTTTTCCCATTTTTAATGGTACATATAGGTTTTTTTGGCCACTGATTTTCAATATAATAATAAAAATTACATTTAAGGGCTAAGAAGGGCTAAATTTACCGTTTTTACACCCTACACCCCAAAAAATACATTTTGCTTAAAAGAAAATTTTTTTTTCCATTTTTAATGGTTCATATAGGTTTTTTGGGTCACAAAATTTAAATATGATATTAAAAATTACATTGGAGGGCTTGGAAAATTTACCCTTTTTTATACCCAAAAAAATTTCCCGTAAAATCTGAATGTGCCATTATTTTTTTGATATGCATTAATGCGGCCAAAAAAACGCAAAAGCACAAAAAAATTAAAATAGCATTAAAGTTCATAAAAAAGAATAATTTTAAGACCTGTAAAACAAAAAAAGTACCGTTCTTAAAAAAATTGTATTTAAAAAAAAATCTTTTTACCATTTTTGGGAGCCACATTTTAATATATCTTAAAAAAATAGAAACTAATTCGTATTTTTTGAAAAATTCAATCCAATCCCTTGATTATCGTTTCTGATTTGAGGTTTGAATTTAACGACCCAATAAGCCTACATCATTCCCTCAAAAAAAAAGCAGTAATTTTAGAAAAAATAATGTCTATAGGGTAACAGAAGTTAAAATAGAAGTAAACTAACCAATACTAACCAAAACTAACCTCTCCTATTATTATTCCTGGTATTAGATTTGAATTCAGTGGCCCAAAAAAACCTACGTACCAATAAAAAAAAGGAAATAAATTATTATTCGAAATGTATGTTTTAGAGGTGTAGGGTGTAAAAAAGGGTAAATTTAACTTTTTAGCCCACAAATGTAATTTCTGATATTATATGTTGAATTCAGTGGCCCAAAAAGCCTATATGTATTTATAAATAGAAACATAATGTATTTTTAGGGTGTAGTGTAAAAGTTTAGCCTCTAGCCTCAAATGTAATTTTTAATATCATATTTGAATTTTGTGACCCAAAGAACCTATCTAAACCATTAAAAATGGAAAAAACTTTCTTTTAAGCAAAATGTATTTTTTAGGGTGTAGGGTGTAAAAAGGGGTAAATTTAGTCCCTTTTAGCCCTTAAATGTAATTTTTAATATAATATTTGAATTTAGTGGCCCAAAAACCATATGAACCATTAAAAATGGAAAAAAAATTTTTTTCAGCGAAATGTATTTTAAGGGGTGTGTTGTAAAAAAGGGTGTATTTTGTATTTACTCCTTTAAGCTCTCAAATGTAATTTTTAATATTATATTCAATATGACCAATAATCTTTCCATTAAAAAGAAAACTTTAGCAAGTAGTTTAATGGGGTAAAAAGAGGTAAATTTACTTTTTAGCTTCAAAATTATAATTTACCATTGATTTTTATCATTTAAATATACAGACTTGTTAAATAACCTATAAGAACTATCAAAAATGAGAAAAAACTTTTTTTAGCAAAATGTATTTAATATTACCATTGAAAGTTTTTCTCTATCCTTAATACTAACCGATATACAGGACCCTTGTTAAATCAACAAAAATTCAAAAATATTTTATTTTTAAAATAAATCAAGATAGGCTTAAAATTTTAACACATTTAATTTTGTTTTAGAAATCCGCGAGAATGTTCAACCATAATTGGTCTACCTCTTACGGTTTTCTCAGTACCACGTAAATGTAACCAAAATGCGCCACCCTGTATATCGATTTCATTATAAGTTAAAAATATAAACATGTAAGAACTATATATTTTTCTATGTCGTATTGTTAGAAAAAAAAGGGATCGATTAAGCCCGTTTGTTTGGATAACCCAAAAATACCAATTATAGCTTGGCAATTAATCAAACCGTATTTGTTAACAATTAGTTATTAATTTATTTTTGTTGTAAGAAAATGTAGGGGAAACCAGAGTAAAAGTATAACATTGCTTGCATACTTATGTATCTACTCAAATATATAATTTTCTTCTTGGGTGTATACAAAACAAATAAAAGGCATAAAAAAAAAGGCATATGCATAAATGTTAATTATTTTGTAAAGTAAAATAATGGGAAAGATTTGAGTCTTTTTTAAACGCATTTTTGAAAAAATTAAAAACCAGAACACCAGATGGTAAAAAATATACTGAGTGATAAAAAAGCAAACACCCTTTAAAGCTAGAGGTGTCCTATGGTATGATCTCAAAGTCAGTCGCCCCTTAAGGGAGCAGATACCCTTCTTAAAATATTAGTATAACCCTTAAAAATACGTCACCAAATTTTTAAAACATAGTTTTAAGTGTTTCTTGAATAATAAAAAAACTATAAATTATTTTATTGTTTGAATAAACTGGATACCGATTTTTAAAAAATATTTAAGGACTTTTTCAGTAAAAAACAAAACATAAAAATCAAGCAAAATTTAAGCGTTTACAGGTATCTTCCCCTTAAGGCCTTTCGTAACAACAAGGTGCTTTTATTATTTTTTATCTCGAGACATTCCACGAAGGCTGATGCCTAAGTACTAACCTACCGTGGGTGTCTTAAGTGTGGTGAGAGGGGGTTTGTCCACACGAGACTTAAATATTTGAAGATTGAGAGAATACTGTAAAAGCTTCTGCGGGCAGCAGGTTCCATATTCTTGACACTCTAAGGGTAAAGAAAAGAAGAAATCGGGATGATCGGGACCTCTCTTACTGAACTGTAAAAGGATGCATAAAAGTTACACTACGTGTTGCTCTGTTGAAAGCAGCCAGAGAAGGAATTGTACTGGCCAACTCCACAGATCAGAAGCCGTGAAAATACCCATAGAAGAGCGACAGATCCCCTACAGCTCGACGGTGGGCAAGAAGAGGCTCTTCTTTGAATGGAGTCCAGAATGCTAAGTGTTGTAGGGGACGCTGCGCCGTAAGTAGTTATTTTAGTATTCCCAGAATTTTAACTAAAAATTCCATTGATAGTAAGAATAAACAATGCCTTTAAAAACAAACGATTTGATTTGTTTATACGTTTTGACAGCACCTTAACACGTACTAATATTACATTATTACGTTTTTTTTTTAAATAAAAACCCACTTAAAAACATCACTCTTTAGCAATATAGGAGCCTTATCTGGCACCAAGACGGGACACTCCAACACAATGTTGCACCAGTAACTCAGTATCTCAACAAAAAATATTGCTTTAGGATAGAAAGGTATGGCACTTTTAGTTGGCCGCCCATTAGCCCCGATTTAAATCTTTTTGATCTATTTTTGTGAGGTTTCTTAAAAAATAAAAAATTATTTTTTAAGTAGCCATAGATAGAAACCGGTCAAATTTTGTTTTCAACGCAATCAATTGTAAGTTAAGAAAACATATTTTTAAGTGCAGAGAAAATGGTGGAAGTTAAAAAATAGCTCTGCTTTCCCCTACAAAGAAAAATTGTACCCATATCAAAAATATCAACATATTTTACCCACATTAAACCCATATAGAACACAATATTTACATGAGGGCAATAAAAACAATCACTCACACTATTCGAAGAGCAAGGTTAAGCTTACCGCACCTAGACAAAGACAATTAGTACCAAAAAGCTATTAAGCTTTTATTCTTACTCCCGCACAATTTCGTAACACCGTCATTTTTTTACAGCGACAATCTATTGCCACCTTAAGAATTTTGATCTTAAGTAGCATTAAAAGATAATATTTTAATACTCTGTCAGAGACAATTAGGTTTATTGTGGACCTAGTTTTTAAAGAAGTTACACTGAGAAAAATATCTGTTTTTATGTAGTATACAGGGAAAATGTAGTATATTAAAAAACAGGATGATTCTAAAATATTTTATCCTGCTTTAATAAATATATAGTAGTATGTGTATAGTAATTTATACACAGCCACACAAAAAAGTGGTCCCTAATTTATATGCGATATATGTATCCCAAAGTATTTTTTTCTTAACACGAATTCGGGGTTAAATTTAATCACATCACAACAATTTCGTTACCACAAAAAACACAACTAGAATACCAAAAATTCACGAGAAAATACCAACAAAAATACAGATTTTTTATTAATTTCCAAATATATAATCATTTAAAAAAGGAACCCAAATACTATTTTCCTCACATTATTTTAACCAATATTGTTCCAGAATTTAATACAAATCAACCAGTAAGAACTGAATTTTAGTGAATATTGCACACTAGGTAAAAGTTTTCTACAGAATTCCAGTGTCATCTTGATAGTTTTTATTTGCTAAAGATTTTCAGAATTTACGTATTAATTTTGTTTTGGTTGGTGGTAGATCTAGAATTGATAAAATTATTTATCTAAAAGAAATATGTGGTACCCACACCAAATATATACCATACGGGGACACTTTGGTTACAAACCTTTTTATTTTGAAATCAGCAAAAATGACTTGATTTTTTTTTGCAGCGCTACCCAAGAGAAAAAATAACAAACGAATCCTTTATTTCTGTATTTTTCTTGAATTTAAACAAATTTTACCGTTAAATCCCAAATTTCGCAACATTCTCGATGTTTTTCTTAATACCATAGCCAGTTAAAATTTTATCACTCAACAATTTTCTTGTGCAAATATTTCAGATATCCCTAATTTTAAAAATAAGGGAGATATTTTTGCGGGGGTACCTCAGCATTACCTTGGTGAAAGAATAGTGGTCATTTACCAATTTATATATGTTGATTAAAAAGAAAACTGGACAGCCAAGAAAAAAGTTTAAGTTTAAGACGTAAAAAAAAATTGTTTAAAAGCGCATTATGCCATATCTATTTAAAAGCCTTAGATATGTCAAGAGCAATGATTTAAAACTTGCCAGGGAACTTAGAGGAATTGTTTCAGTTAGGTAAAACAAATAAAAGAAGATCTGCTGAGACATTTCTGTGGCCAAATCTGTTCTGTTATTTTCCATACTCTAAAACTGAAAAATTATAGATTTTTTTATTACCCTGCAAATAACCAAAAGAAGAGATACAGAACTTTAGTCAGAATTAACACTTTAAGATTTTTTTTATTGAATTGTATGTGTGGCTTCTCAGCTCTTCGAAAAATCACCTGTGAGCAGTGGCGGCTGGTCCATAACGGCAAAAGGGGTGTAGCCTTCCAAGACAAAATGTAAAGAAGCAATAAATCAAAAATGATTTTTTGTAATAAATCAGTTAATCTAAAAATATTACAAAATTTTAATTTTAACTTCCTTAAATTCCCGTTGCCAATTGTCCGACACCCAGTTTAAGTCGCTCAAATTCGCACCATTTATTCCTTACCGATGTTTTACGAGGCGGGAATTAGTTTCGCCCTAACCGTCCGGTCAGCCTGAACCTGCACCCGCTGCGTCGTATCTTCCCACCCGTCGTTTTATCCATTGCTACCTCGCTTCTTAGTATTTAAATAATATAAGGAATGCAAATAATGTACCGAATTTTGTAAACGGCAAGTTTTACCGATAAAGTACATATAATATCGCTTGGTAGACCTTTTTCAGATCTGGGACTTACTCAGCCTGGTAAATCTACAAAAAGCGGTTACTATACAAAGCATTTAAAAAAAACGACTGAAAAAGTAGATAAATGTTGCATACATATTAGTATTTCTATACATAAAACTGAACATAGAAAATGCTATAGATACAAAACACACCAGAAAAATGTGATTTTAGACATTTTTTGTGAAACAGATGCAACTATTTTTTAGCGTAAAATTAACAGAAAGATCAGGAGCATATTATTACATACAAACATCAGGGGTTGCAAAGTATCACAAAAATGTCTTTGTGATTTAATTTTAACAGCATTGACGAATTTAAGACAGGTTTTAGTTACTGCTTAAGACTCAGTTATGTTGCATGTTACAATTTTTATAAATGTTACTTTTACAAACATAATATTATTGGTAATTTCTATGATAGCTAAATATCAATGAGCCCTCGTAATATACATAAAGAAATAAAATTAAGTAACCTAACAAAAACCAGAATTATGTTCTGGTGTAGTAAGTGAAATGAATTGCAAAATTGCGTGATTTCCTCTTCTTGCTCACACTAAGATTCCAAAGGCATGCACATTGGTGGTTGTGGCTTTCCTTATTTCATTTTACTTTTAAATGGCTTCCTAATTAATTTTTTTAAAACATAAATTTTATAGTTCCGTTTTTCTATTTTAATTAAATAGTTTATTATTTATTTCTTAATATTTTAAATGTTTTTATTTTAAATTTTTGTTGTTAAAAAAAAAAAATGCGTAATATTTAAGTTTTAAGTGAATATTTTTTTCTGTTATCATATATATTAATTATTTAGGAAGACTAAAAAGACATAGCTGATTTTGTTTACATTGCTAAGAAATTTGCAAAATTTTTCTTAGTGTATACCCTGATACATTCATTTCAATTGTAGTTTCAAGTCATATCATAAATATGTATCTGTTTCACAATTTTTTCTTAAGGCCAATATATATGAACACACATAAAAAAAACAATAGGTTAGTACATTATGATAAGCGTCTAAAGGATTAAATATTTAAATTGTTGTTTTATGTGTTTTTTAGTATGTTTTTTTAGTTGATTGGGATACAATGATATTTATTTTTTACTGGACCAACAATTATTAAAATTAGATTGCTTAACACCTAAAACTTTATACAATTGTTTATGAAAATAAACATTTTAATATGTCTTACTATTTTAAGTATTATTAAAAACTTTTTAAAGGGTGACCTACAGAAAAGTCTAGAACAGTAAATATTTTTTTAACACATTTTGTGTAAAAATTATGTTTGGTTTTGTTAAAAAAAAACAGTAATATTAGTAAATAAAAATTCGTATTAACGAATTTTTTCTAAAAGGTTTAATAATCAAATTTAATTTAAAAAATCCTAAAAATGTATTTACAAATTGTTGCGTGTTTAACAGTAAAGTAGTAGTGGAGAAAAATAACGTTTTAAATCAGTTGGCGACGTCTTGCAATCATGGAAGTCTTTACCTCACGATCTCCGATCACAGTAGACGTCGATCGCTTTTAGAAGAATCACAAATTACTAACCAGAACTAACCTAAACGAAGTATTTTTTTTTGGTGTTAGTAGTTGAACTGGAAGAATTCGTAACGAACTCATTTTATACTGTTTTTATAAAAGTTCTGTGGATACTCTCGTAACTATACCTAAAGTCCAAAATTTCTGTCAGTGACTCATTTAATACCGGCCACCCAACCGACGAAGCGGCTGAATAAAAATCTAACACTAGTAAATGATTTTTAAGCCTATGATATACTTTTCCGCTCAAATAACAGTGAACCGGCCAAAAGTTGCATCGCCAAGTTGTCATAATTCGCGAAAATAAGTTACCAGCCAGCGATCGCATTTAAAATAACACGCCAATATATATTGAAATCATTGTTATCGAGAAGACAATAAAAGTGGCACACATTCCTTAGTTTACAACTTGGACAGACATGAAAATAAGCGTATCGACAGGGTTTTTGTGCTGTTCGATGATTTTATTTAGTTATTATTGATTATGTACAGATTTTGTGAGTTTAAATTTTAATTGCTATACAGGGTATTTTGAAAATATTGTAAATTTCTAATAATAGTAGTACCTATATAGATATTGTTTTGTGCCAATTTTATTATAGTTTATCTTATTTAGTGTATATAATTGTATATAAGGATTAAGGGTAATTGTCTAGAAAGTGGCCGCAACTCCGATTTTGACCAAATTTGGTGTACGGGGGTTTTTTTGGTCGCTGATCACGAATATGAAAACCTTTTTTGGCGGAAACGTTTCGTTTTCGAGATATCCATCATCAAAGTTGAAAATCAAACTAACCTCATTATAGTGTAAATGAGGATATTCTTTTGGTACAGAATTCTTGATTTTTACACTAAATTGGAACACAATAGTTAATAAGCACCTTTTAAAAACTTGTTTTTATATTTATTTTATACCTATTTTTAATTTAATTGTAAAAAATCACTTTCAAACGCTGCAACCAGGTATACAATATATACAACATGGCCGCCCCGTTTGAAAGTGATACTTGGCAATTTAATGAAGAAAAAGGTGTAAAATAAACAAAAAAGTTTTTAAATGGTGTTTATAAAATATTGTGTGACACTTTAGTGTAAAAATCAAGAATTGTCTACAAAAAGAAGGGGAAATATAGTGTAAATGAGGTTAGTTTGACTTTCAAGTTTGATGATGGATATCTCGAAAACGAAACGTTTCCGCCAAATATTTTTTTCAGATTCGTGATCAGCGCCCCAAAAAAACCCCGTATGCCAAATTTGGTCAAAATCGGAGTTGCGGCCACTTTCTAGACAATTACCGGATTAAGTAGTTGTTAAGTGCTTTTAATTCAGTAAACAATGAATATTAACCAACCTTTAACTAGTTATCCGCCTACAAAAAAAATTCAGTTAACGTTAAAAGAACGAATAATGGTTAAAATGTTTACCATGGTATTCGGGAACGAAATCCAGAACTAACCACTTTGGATGCTGCAGAGATATTTTTTCGCGTACGGTATTCTAAGTTTTAAAAGGCAAATAAACAATATTAGTAATTATTCGGATAACTGGAAAATTGCGATTTTTTCGCTATTTTTTGCACACTCTCTACTTTCCGATTGTTAAACATGAATCAGAAGTTGTTTTTTTGGCCGCCTCTTATAGAATTTCAAAAGAATAATAATTGAATTGTTTAATTCCATTTTACGACATATTCCTTTAAATTCTGTCATTTGCACGAAAACATTTAAAAAACTCATACCATTTTAATATTAAAAAAATTACTCAAAAAGTACGGAAAAAACCTTAATTTTCAATAAAAAGTAGGTAAAACGTTTACGTCCGAAATTCTAAAAATGTTGACCTGTTGCCAAGTTGTAATAGTTTTCTTTATGACATTTTTATAAGGTATGCGAACCTTGCTTTGCTCGGCCCGCAATGTTTGATCAAAAATATCCTCGATATGGAAATCCTAAATATGGAACTCGAAACCCGAAATAGTTATTGGATTCTACGAGCTGATGATCTTAGGGCTTTCGTGTTACTTATATAGTGGATATTTTTGATGAAGCAATGCGTGTAAATAACGTATTTAATATTGAATTTGCAAGATCGGTGGTGAATTGGCAAGTCGGTGTAACATGGATTGTCTATCGTTCTGTTTTTACAGCTTTTTTAATTTATGTTAAGACTGAAATTTTATAATTTTTTTCATGTAGCAAAATAAAATCGAAAAAGGTAAAATTAAACTAAAAAATGTATATTTTTTTTTGAAAAACGTTGAGAAATCGCCAAAAAAACTTAAATTTGTGTTCTATGACCCTAAAATAGGAGGTGTGCAAAATTAAGCAAAAAAATTATATTTTTCATTAATCCGAATAATACCAAAATAATATAGGCTTGTTACTAATTTAAAGGGTTGATGAAAATGTGGGAAAATAACTTTTGCTTGTAAAAAATATTTTCATGTTTTGACGAAATTTTATCATTTATTTTCTAAAATGCACACGCCACTGGAATTGACTCCCCTGACCCCACACAACCCGGGCCACTCTAAAAGCGAGCGATGCGTCATTGACAGAAATTTTGGAATTGAAGTATAGTTGTTCTCCTTTTTTACTGAACGGTGGGGGAGATCCGAAAGAGGCGACCTTCACCCATCTTGCTTGTCATCTTCCGCTTCCCGGATGAAAACCGATTTTTTATCATTTATAATACATGGTGAAAAATGCACAACCAAATTTTTAAAGGTGATTCCTCATTAAAAAATATAAAAAAGTTTTATTAATACGGGTCCGAAAATGTATAGTTTTTAAGATACAGGTTTTAAAACTAAAAAAAAAGTTTTTTGTAATTATCTTAAATACCCTGTAGCCAAGTTTTTTAAAAAGCAAGTAATTCTAGTAATTAAGGTCTAGTTTAGGCCTAATTTAATTAAAATTATTAGGCCCAGCGTCGTCTTGGGAGATACCTTATCGAAAATAATTGTGAAAAAAATGTACGCCACCGACCTATTTTTGCGACTTTTATATTTTTTTAGATTTTTTTGTTTGTTTTTGCTTTTTGCTTCGTAAAAAAAATAAAACCAGTTTATTGCAAGTCTCTCAAGTACTTTATCTGTTACAGAGTACTGAACAGGGACTTGCAATGAATTGGTTTGATTTTTTTCAACAAAGCCAGATACAAAAAAATATCAAAACACAAAAAAAAAATTTAGTTTCTCAATCTAAAAAAATTTAAAAGTTGAAAATAAAGTTAGTAGCGTACATTTTTTTACAATTATTTTAATAAGGTGTCCTCTGAGATGTCACTAAACTTAATAATTTTAATTTAATTTGGCCTAAATTAGGCCTAATTAAATAAAAAATATTTACGACCATTTCCTTTTGCATCCGCATTACTTATTTAAAAGAGTTTTTTTTTTTTTGAATACCCTGTTTAATCAACTCTTAATGTTACTTTAACAGAACATAATAGCATTTTTTTAAATCGCACATTCTTATATGGATTTAATTAATTTGTGGTTAGTAAACATAAATAGAAAATCTTTTTTATACAAACTTATGAAAAAATTAAAAGCTTTAATAAAAAAACTACTAGGTATAAGGTATTTAATTTTTATGTGTGATTTCCCACTCTTAGCCAAGAAAATTTGAAGGTTAATGGAAGAACACAGCAATGGACTATTTTATCAAAACATGTTCGCCCCACTATCAATAGAACTGTCAATAAAATACCCTTTTAATTTAGCACAAACAAAATTCCAGGAAATTTTGTAAAAAATCAGTGTGTACCATACATTTAAGGATGGCAACATATTTAGATTTGGAGCAGAGCCAGAGTCTTCTCTTTTCGTGTGCGACGGCGCGTATCCATTTATGTATTTTTATGAAATAAAAATTAGTAAAAACTAATTTATTATTACACCTTAATATTTTCTTTCAGTTATTTTTGAATAAAATTGTGAGTGTCATATTAATAAAACTTTGTAAACTAATGATTATACAAACTTTGCCAAGTGACTTACATTTAGACTAATATTTTGGCCCCAATAGGTACCTGACACGTAAAGTGTGACGTTTTTATTGATAGCTGATATTATAAAACTTGTCATTTTAAATGTGCTGCTAAAAAAGTTTTATTTTTTTCTACGGCGGTTAAAATCGGATTTTTTTGATTAATTAGAAAGAAATAGCCCTATACTCTCTTAAACGATTTTGCCGCTTGATTTCAAGGAGATGCGAACGTCCGCGCAAGGTAAATAAATTTTGATGGCAGTTCCACGCCTGGCCAACTTCTTATGGGGATACTGGAAAAAGTGACATTTGACAATTATATCATTGCCAGGGAATAAGTAGATTTCTATATTTTTCCATATTTTCTTTTGTAGTAACTTGGTAGTAAATTTCTAGATGGCGAAACGTCGATTTTTTTTTTAACCAATGAGAAGTGAAAATTATTTATATCCCTTTTTAACCATAAATCCCTGTTGTGTTTGCGTCGGCCATTTTCCATTCTAGTATTTGGGTTGTAAGTGTTGACTTTGGGTTGACTGTTTTAAATTTGCGTTCTTATTTTTTCCACACTATTGTGAAAAAATTATAAGGTAAGATATGTTATTTAAATATTGTAGTAAGCCTTCTTCGATATTAAACCAAGATTTTTTGTAAATATCTTCGCAATGGCACCAACACAACATGTAGGCTGAAATATTCTTGTAATTATCCTTGTTGCAGAAACGCCTATTATAGTAAAATTCTATTTTAAAAGAACACAGTTACGGAAAATTTTTCAATTCTTTTCAAAATTTGCCTCTCGAACCATTGGACAACCCTAAAATTAAAATTTTAAATAATGTTATTTTATACCTTATTTACAAAATTTCAATTTCATGTTTAACTTGTGAGTAATCTCTTTTTAGTGGCATTTATTTGTAATGTTTAAAGAGTAATAACTAACGAAGGCTCAAATATGCTATTGAAGCTTTAGTCAATCTTGTAGACAGACTACATGCTGATATTTATAAATATTTGGATGAGAATGTTTACAAGAATAAAATTGAAAATTTATTTAGGCAACAATATTTCGAACCTCTTTTCATTTGTTCAGACAGTAATTTTATGAAATATTTAACCTAACTTTAAAAATTTGTTTTTATAAGCTTCTTAAAGAAAGGAAAAATAGTTTTGAATCTAAAAAGAGAGTAAACGATAGACATAAAAATATAATACAAAAATTTAAACAATAATTTTTACCATTTCTTATAAATATTTGTTTATTTTTCAGTTACCACATTAATTTAATTTTTTTATATATTTTTGCCCGCTGTCTGCTTTTGTCTTTGCCTAAATTAATAGCTAAAGTTCCCATATCATATTTTATGTATTTTTAGTCTGTTTTGAATAAGCGAATACTGCCTAGCTTCTTTGTTTTATAGGAACCTTTCAGCCTGATCTCATCCAACCCTGGCTGTGACAGTTTTAGAAGTATCTCATCCAACCCCGGCTGTGATAGTTTTAGAAGTTTTATTGCTAATTTTTAGAATATATTTTATTTTGTCTGTGTTATCTCAGGTATAAGAATTTATGTTGTTATCAGAGAATATTTTTCATTTATTCTGAAATTTCATGTTTTATTTTTATGTTTTATTTGTTACTGTTATTTTTGGAATGTAATTTTTTGTTGTTGTTTATTGAAAATTTGGGGCAAATGTCCCAAGATTTTTCTTGGTTTTCTCAAAATATTTGTATTTATAACAAATTAATTTATAATATATTGTTAACAATAACATTTTTTGTTTGCTTTATTTTTTGCAAGTTTAAAATTTTCACCCAATCCTAACAAAGACACAAATTTTGCTAAATCTTACTTAACAACTGCTTATTTATTAAAATAATCAGTTGTTAAGTAATGTATTTCAGCAAAATCTTATTTTTTGGAATTGGGGAAAATATAACTTAGAAATAAAAATTTATAGTACTACCAGCGCATTCGCCTTTTTATTATGAGCTTTTATTAGTTGATTGTCCAGGCGTTTGTCGCTACTGTTCTGACAGAAGATAGCTGCGTTCAGAAACCACGAGGTTTGGATTTTTAGTAGTGTTTGTTCGTTGGGCAGTTCATTCCTTAAAGGCCGCCACAGACTACGGTTATTTTCATCCATTCGTATCGCGGCGATACAAAAGGGCGTGTTGAATCCTCGAACTATTTTGCCCACACATTACAGGTAATTTGGACCGGTTTTTGTGCGTTCTACGGTTGCGTCATGAAGAGGAAGCATTTTAAATAAAAATAACAAGTATAAACATGTGCCGCTGTTCCCTTGGCTTCACTTATGCAAAAAAAATCCGTCAATTTTAAATAAAATCCCTACAATTTATCAGTAGGAATGCCACAAGTCGAACCGTCGGCGTCGTTCCAAAATCAAGCGCCGGCAAAAATTTTTTTCGACGATACGGCACGACGATTTTGCAGCACAGAAATCAGTTTTTGGCATATTTTCCCGCCGTTCTGTATCGCGGCGATACGAATGGATGAAAATAACCGTAGTCTGTGGGGGCCTTTTATATTGCATAGAAAACCGATCGGTCCAAATAAGATATTAGTTTTTACCGTTAAAAACTCAACTTTTTTGTAAATGCACTTTTCGAAAGTCAACACCTTAATATTAAATTTGCTTATGGTAAAAAATTCGATACTTTTCGTAAAACTTGTTTAATGCGTCTTCTGGTTAGTCATTTTCCAAAAAAGGTCTTTTATTTTTTCACATTTTCCGAAATCAAATATATCTAACTGTATTGTGTTAAAATATCCAAGTTATCGAACCACTGTAACTATATTTTTTTACGATCAAAGTCAGTCAGATCGCTGTAAATTTTAGCAAGAGTCCTGACGACCGGCGTGTGCGATTAGCTAACCTTCATAGCTTTCAATGTTCCCAAGAAGGCAAAACTTATAAGACAAAGCTCAATTAAAGAAAGTAATTTTTTAAAAAAGGCTGAAGGGATTTTGTATGGTGCCGGCAGCCTGATTGATTTCAGGTTTTTTTTGTTATAAAATTTTAAACGCGTTTATATCAGAACTACATTTTATTAGCTTCCTCGCATTCAGCCAAAAAATAAAATTTTTGATTTTATTTTTTTTTTTGGGCCAAAAACGGTAAAATACCCAATTTTTTTTTATCTGCCATTTTGTTATTAATTAATATATAATTATTCTGGCTCGATGAAAGGCAACCATTTAGGTATTGAACGTAAATAATTTCATTTTTTATGTTTTAGATCAGCAATTATGTAGATTTTGTGGATGTCAGCGACATATCAACTTTTGGAGGACCTTGGTCCATACATTGTTTTTTTATATTAAAAAAATAATAATAAAGAAAAATCTTTTATGTTTTTTGTGTAATTTAAGAGTGTATTTATTAGATCTAATAAACTTTGTATTTATATCTATAATAGTTTTTGTGTAAGAAAATCAGGAATATTAGCTTTTTTTCGCCCGGAGGCACATTGACTCCTCAAGTTACCTGCTCGACGTGACACTGTTCTGTTGTATTTTTATAGAAATTATAAATTTAGTAAATATTGTATGACCCTTAAATACAACCAATAATTAAAGTTATGGTATTTTTTTTTTGCCCTCGCCGAATTTGATGATTTTTTGCATATGGAGGCGCTACTTACAAATCAAAGTTCTTTTCAACGAGGCACATACGTCAATATTCCACATTTGCCGCCAAAATTGAATTTTTTAAAAATTTACGTTAAACACATAAAATGGCCTGCAGAGGTAGAATACAGTTCCAAGAATCCTAACTGAGCCCCCCACCTACCTGTTTATACACCCACCTTTTAGGTAGCCGGTACTTGACCGTCAACCCGTGCGCTCGTTTTTGCTGATTAAAGTTACAAACACAACCAAAGTTACAACATTAATATATTTTTTTTGCGTTAGCTTTAAGTGAAAGTGATGGTTCCAATAACGCATGTATGGATCATTATTTTAATTATTGTTTACTTACCGATTCAATTCGAATAATTAAGGGGGGTTTTAAAACATGGGTTGTTTTAGACAAATTTTGAAGCAATTTTTTAAATTCAAAGGTCAATTTTTGTATTTCTCGATGAGATACGATCATCATTTTTTTAATTTGAAAGTACAATCCTTTGACTAAAAGAAAATACAAAAACTAGCTGCGGAACACCCCAAAAACAAAACGGGGGGGCCTTTTTTTTCCATTAAGATTTTATATGAAAATATAACCATTTTTTTATTAGTTAAGTAATCTTATCTTTTCGTTGTTTTAGATACTTTGAATACATCAGATGTGAAAATTGTTACTCGAAAATACCTTTATCAGATTATAAATGATGAAAATTTACCGAATTTCTTTGGAAAGCGAATTAATTAGAAAGTCATTTATTATTAAACTATGGTAATACAAATGAGGACATACATAAAAAAAGAAAGATTCTAATTATTTAAATTAGTGTTAAAGGACAAATGGACCAAATGCCACAGAAAAGGAAGAGCTTTTTCTTGAAAAACAATGAGCATATCCAAGAAAGATTTCGGATTGAAACTGTATTATTGGTGGACATGCCCAAATCAAATTTCGGAAATACCAATGATGGTAACACGAGTAGAAGGTTTTTTGAAAATCCGCATTTAGCAGCGGATATAATCGGTATAAACTATGCATTGATTTATAGATTAAAGGTTGTATTGGAGACAATTTCAAGTGGACATAAGATAGATTCACAGAAATACAAGTTTTGTTAAATCTGTGACTTATGCCACTATAATAGCAAATGCTTTGCTGCCGATAGATCAGCTATCCGAAAAAGCCGCAGAGGCCCGGAATAAACATTTCCGTGTAAATCGCGAAATCTTCGGGGAAATTTTCCAGGGAAAATTGTAATCTTAATGTGTACCATAGATTACTACTGAGTTCGGATCCACTTAGTTGCCTGAGGCCCAAAAGAGATCAATCCCAAGAACATTTTGCCCGGAAACAATAAACATGCTAATGCCAGAAATTCCGACGAACCAGACTCGGATAGCGAGCAGCAAGATGAATCCATTATGTTATTTTTTTTTTGTAAAATTCTTCTGTTGTATTAATTTGTTTGTAATATTGTATAAATTTTGTTTTATTTTTGTGTATTTCTTTGGTTTAATAAATAATTATGTGAAATAATGATTTTTTTACCTTAATTTACAAAGAAACGTATCTAAATAAAAAAATTTTAAGAGATATGTAATATCCTGCAGACGTGATATATGTAAACAAATAATTTTGGCCGCGTAAATGTGGAATATTGACCTATGTGCGACGGTTTATTTTTGAAATATCAATCAAATTAAATTTAGGCGGAGGAAAACAGTTGAAAT
Source organism: Listronotus oregonensis (assembly GCA_019359885.1). Lineage (NCBI taxonomy): Eukaryota > Metazoa > Arthropoda > Insecta > Coleoptera > Curculionidae > Listronotus > Listronotus oregonensis. The sequence goes on along the minus strand of JAHBCN010003790.1, from coordinate 47,663 downwards.
GCAATTAGTTTGAATTTGGATATCTCGAAAACGAAAGGTTGCCGAAAAATACTGACTTTGGATGTGTGATCAACGCCCAAAAAAAAGGTATTGCAAGAAAAAACTTCAAAATTAGCGAGGGACAAGAAAAGTAAAAAAAAATATTTTCGTTAATAACGTTTCATAATGATCATCCAAAATCGTACCAAAGATTTATGGAAGTTAACCTTTTTTGCCCTGCATGCATAAACAAAATTGTTCTACAGTACTGGCCTTCCTTTAGCCTTGAAACTTCCTTGTCTTCAGTAAGTACTCTAATTGAACAACAATTTAAATTTTAAATGGAAAAACTTTTGGCACTTAAGCGTTGCTTTTTTTGTATTAAAAAAATATATATGTCGATTTAGTATTCATAAATAAAATCAGTTTAACCCTAGAGTGCTGTCGGAAATTTTAAATCCCGAAGAATTTAAATCGACAAAAGCAAAATGTCTCCATTCATAAAATAAACCAAATTTTATACAACTTCTACGTGTTTTGAATAGACAAATTAAAACTTGCGAACTTCTAGGAACAAAGAAAAGTTTAGCGTTTATGGAAATGACAGGGGACAAAGTTTGTTAAAGGAAATTTTAATTTGCAAGTCTTTCTTTGTTTTATTATTGTATGCTTTTATATTTCATCATTAGAAATTGGAAATATTTGGCTATGTTAAAATCCCTGCTGGAATTCCTTTTTGGCTTTTGACAAGTGGACACGTGCTTTGAGAGCTATAGGGCAGGAAACGACCGCTTAAAGTGCGGAAAAATCATCTCACTGACCAAATGGAAAGTCATACCGTCATTAATTAGCCCGTAAAAGCAATTTTAACGTTGAAGTGTGATTTCTAACCTTCTTTTTTTTACACGTGTATGCAGGACCTTGTATAGTTAGATAATATACAGGATAAGTCAAAAACATATGGTATCGCATAATGGGAGATTCTTGTCCAAAAATAATAACTAAACGTAGTTCTAAACAGGCCCCAATTTTAAGATACAGAATTTAAACAAAACTTTATGTAGTCAAACAATTAATAGAAACATCCCCGCTGATAATAATTGTTTATACAAGCGTGCGGAAAACTTTAATTTTCCGCACTAATCTGGGTGCGGAAAATAGCACTTTTCCGCACTAGTGCGGAAAAGTAAAATCTTTTAGTTTTTGGAACATAAATTGGTATTTAATTACAAAATAATGCATACTTTTGCTTATAATAGTTATATATTTGAAGAAATGAATTTTGCTGTAATTTTGCATTCTTTTTATATATTTATTAACTAAGATAAAATAATCCTAATTTACCAAATGTAAGTCATATTTTTAATAACTCCATATAAATTATCAAAAAATCCATAGCAACCAACTAATTGTTTATGCATCTATCAAAAATTAATTTTCTGTCACGCATTTTTCAAGCAAATTGGAGAAACATTTTAAATGAATTCTGAAGACGATTTACTAGCACAGGTATAAAAAAGAATTTGTTATGTTTGAGAGCTGGTATCAAAGTAAGGGTGTAAAGTCTTTTAAAGAAGAGATTTTTCTGGTCTATTTCTCTTATTTATCACAAAAATGTAAACCCAATACATAATTGTCTAGATACTCTATGTTAAAATGTATCATTAAGTTACGAAAAAACATAGATTTAAGCAAGTTCTTCAAAGTGATAGCCTACCTTAAAAAACAAAGCGTTGGTTTTAGACCCAAAAGGTTTTTAACTCTTTTTAAAAAAAGAAATATCGAAATTTATGGATGAAGCGCCAGATGATACTTATTTAAGGTGCGGTTTCGTTGGTGCGGCTCGCGGCTGCGATTGAGTAGCAACAGGCCCGCGACTACAGCCGCGCACTGGTTTTATACATTTATGCATATACCTTTGGTTGAGGGCCCAGTCGCAGACCGTTACGATGGAGCTGCAGCGGTTGCGATTCGACTGTTGGATGAACAGTCAAATCGCAGTCGTTTTTCCCAAATTTGGCGAAATTCAATGCAAAGAGGATGAGATATTGGTGAGAAGTTCAGAAATATTCCTGGGATTTCAAATTTACGAACATGAAAACTATAAAAATGTTATGATCAAAGAGAATGCCTGGAAAAGATACCATTTGTAGGAAAAGCAGTAACTAACATTAATTTTTTTTTTTGTTCTTCTTTAATAATTAAAAAAAAAAGGTATTCATTTTTCTGTACTTTTTGACTCAACTTTATAGTCCCCCAAATATTTTTTTAAAAGAAAACTAAATTTTACTTAAACTTTTTTTTATTAATTTTCTTGTAATGCCTATTTATAAATAACAATTTACATTAAAATAAGTATAGATAAAACATTATTACAAACCGAGGATTGCTCAGTACAGTTTTTACTTTACTGAAACCTGTGATTTTGCCATTCACAATCCTCTTAAAAAAAACCTCATAAACGGGGATCTCTCATAAACCTTCCCAACGTTTGATATCCACTGGCTCGTAAGTTTTTTTTGAAAAACATTTGAGTTTTCCTCGTTGGGAATCGTACTCATAGTAGGGAACTTTTTTTTTTCTCCAAATACCCCTCTTTTAAAAAATGAACTGAAAAATTCTCAAATTTTTTTTTCGTCCTCTTTTTTTGTGATTTTTTAAGTAGACAAAATACCCTTTTATTTCTGCACGTCTTTTAAATATACGTGTTTCTCGCATCGTTCCTTTTCTAATAATGTCAGTTGTATTATGTTCTTTCCTCTTCAAAGAATTATACTTAAAAAGATACTTTATTCATTTTTGTAGGTTATAAGTCAACTAAAGGACTTCAACCATAACATCATAGAACCAGATCTTTTAAACTAATCTAAATCGCAATCGCATAAAATTCAAAGACGCACACAATAAAACACTGAGATTGCGGCTGCGACTGCAGAAAATCGCAGTCGTAAGCCGCAGCCTCAAACCCGCACCAAAAAACAGAACCTTTACATAAAAAGTGGCTACGATTTGTGGTTTGGGGGCGCTTGTGGGTGAAAAGAATTAACAAAAATATGTCTAGACCATATTGAAGACCAAACCAAGGAAATTAGAATTATACACATCCCAGACTCAAAACATCACATTTAGAAGCTTTGTCATTTTTAGAGATCCCTTAAAAATGAAAATTTTTTGAATCTAAAAGGGTATGCCAGTTTAAAAAGCGAAAACCAAAAAAGGGCGGGGAACCATAATCATGAAGTGGAAACGGAAATAGGGGCCTATCTCAAACTTCCTAACCCGGAATTGTATACTGGGCATAGTTTTTCCCTTTTTCCTCGCAAAATTTTCTGCGCAAACTGAAGAACCAATTTTCCAACGACGTCTTGGAGGCTGGGAAATATACATTAGTCCTGAAGGGTACCCGAAAATTCAACAAATTTTAGAAACGATATTTCAAACAAACTTAATTTTAAAAAAACACCTTCCACCATCCAGAAAGAACCGTCAATGCCAAACTTTCAATAAATAAACCTCCGTGAAACTATTTTATAATTGGGATGGGGTCATCAAAAACCTTAACGCCGCCGGGCCGCCATCAATGTTTTCTACAGACAAAAAAAATTGTTGTTTAGGGGATAACTACAATTGTCTTTGCTACAGAAAAGCAACTCCTCAGCAATAAATTTCAAAACTCGACCAATTGCACCTTTACTATAAATGTTAATAAAATAATTAGGGTTTTAAATTCCTTCGTAAAAATAATATTCTAATCATAAATCTTTAAAAAATTTTGTTGGTTTTTCCTCTGCTTCTAGAAAAAAAATTGTCCCCAACACTTGCGAAAAAGTACTACTTTCTGCACTTTTTAGGAAAATAGCCATTGTTACTATTAAGGACCAGTGGCGCAGTTTTAGGAAATTTTATTTATTTATTATCATGAGTGTCAAAGTTTGTGGTATTAACATTATACTTTATTATTTTTTAGTTTTACATTAAAAAGTTTTCTTTAATTAACCGATCAACTTAACGATTTTCGAGATATTCCATTTTTAAACATGTGGTGAAAAAAGGGGTTTTATTTAAAATAATAACGTTTATTTTTTTTACAAAAAATTAATAAAACAAAAATATTTAGAAAAAAAGTGGTCCGAAACATTTCTAATAATAATTACTATTGTCTTTATTTTGCAAAAATTTTTCGTAAAAGCAGTTTAACTAGAATAGTTGAAAGTTAATTTAAGAGTAAACTTTTTTATGTAACCCAAGAGAATAAGTACCATAAATCTTATTATCAATAACAATATTTACTAATAAAGTTATGATGAAATAACTTAGAAAAATAATAAAATTTCCGCAGTGGTCTATAAGATTTAAAAAGAGATTCTTATTAGAGGGGTGGATTTTGGTTAATACCCTTCCTTACCAAATCAAAATAAAAATACCCCAATTTTTTTTTTTGTATCTTTAAAATGTTTATATAAATTTTTTCATTTTAGGTCAAGAAATCTTGATTAAGCGATGGTATATGTTTTTTAATCACCCTGTATAATATGATCCCCAAAAAAAAAATCAAAAACACCTACTTCGTAGTTTTTATTTCTAAAACCTGGTTGTGCTTGTAAAAAATATTCAGAGTTTTTGGTATTTTTTTGTATTTTTTTCTGTCATATAAAAATGATGCAATTCTCCCTAATATGTGGGTGTATGGGCATCTAAAAACCCCAACCCCTCCGGGAACAATTACAACTAATTTTAACTTAACTTTTAAAAAAAATTTATTATTTGAATATACATCCCATGGTAAATTACCAAAAAATTGATTTTCCATTTCCGTCTGAGGGTTTCCCCCAAAATTGGTCTGTCTACAACAAACCATAACTTCTGAATAGAAAAAAATATTACCTTTAAATTTTTTGTACGATTAAAATTTTAAAAGAACCAAAAAATTTAATTTTTTTGAGCAAGATAACTTTAAGGACTGATATTAAGGGGGTGGGGGGTTGATTTTTTTTGTGATATATAAATAATTTTTTTTCTTTTTCTATAATTAAATGGGTCAACTTTCTATATGTTTTGTAAAAAAAGGGGGGTTTAAAAGTTTTTAAAAAAAACAAGTTTATGCATATTAAGTTCCCTAAATTTTTAAAAATTTGGAATATAAAAACCTAAAGATCCTGTATCTAATATCCCAAGTTTTATTTTAAATGAAAAGGGCTAATAGTCCTTATTTTGGGATAAACGGGGCCTTTTTTGCAATTTTTGCTTAAAATATTAATTTATTTTTATTGGTATCGATAATAAAAAACATACGGGGCCTAAGCAAAGTATCTTTTAAATTTTTTTTAAGACATAAGTTTTAAACTCTTCTGTATATAAGATGTTATACTATTTGGGAAAAAAGGGTTCACGACCAAAAACCAGTTGAACTGACAAGAAGAAGTATAAAGCACAATGAATGTTATGCTGCTTTAAAAGCAAAACATGGGACTACAAAACTTCGATTCACCAACCATCCTCATTTTATTTTGGGGTTTTCCATACACCAAAATAAAATATGAAAAAATTAAAATTTTTATATTAATAAATCAAAGCATTTTTTTTTGTGTGTACTGTGAGAACCGGGAATGTGTACCTATAGTTGGTTTAATATTAGGTTATTTAAATTTCTTTTATCTTCAAGGCATGGCAGGGGGGGCTTGTATGAAGCCTACTTACTAGGTCCCGGGTTTTTTTTGAGGTTTTAGGTACCCATTTTTTCCTGTTACGTCAACGATGTTAAACATCATAACCTACTGACTTTACGGCACCATTTAAACAAAGCGGTATTTTCAACCTAAACGTTATACAAATTACTATTCCCTTAGTTTTTCCCAAAGTCTGAGTAATGTCATTCATACGAGACCTGTAGTTTAACGACATCAGGCTGTTTTTTTCGGGCCGGATCATCTGATCATAACGCGTTATGATTCATTAATCTTGTTCTTTCGCTTTTTTTAAGTTTGACTTTTAGCGGATCATGATTAAAAAAATTTAAAAAATTGAACATATTCGTTTTATGATTAGTTTGTTTCGATCCCCCAAAAACCCTAACCTAATTTCAAACGTTTTTTGTTTTTTTTCCCACATTATATTTTATTTAAAACGACTTGGGGGGCAATATGAATTTTTCCCAAAATTTTTACGTATGTTTCTTGAAATTTGAAAAAACAGCCAAAAAAAAACAACCCCCAACCATAACATTTTAACAAACATTTTTAAAAATGTCATTTTTTTCACTTCCCCTTGTTTATAGATTTCACAGCTGTTCGAGCGTTCTTTCGGACCGTAAAATCGAAACATGTTCCACTGAACATATAAATCATGATCAGGAAATCATGATTCAAATTTCTTGCGAAAGAAAGCGGCTCAGGATGCCTTTACCTGATGGTTAGACTACTAACCATGGATTCTAAAGACCAGGACCACCATCTCTGTGTTACAAAAATGGCCCCCAAATTGCAATAAACGAAGATGGCGCTGGTTTTCCCAAGAACCGTTTTAAACAAATTACCTCGTTGTTTTAAACTTCACTTTGTATATTGCGGTCAAGGTCACTGGTGCTCATGGGTTTACTTCGCTACACCTGGCTGCACCAGCGCCCCCTATTTAATGCTAATCTGGGGCCACTTTTTGAGCAAAACAGCACTAAAAGATGGTGCTCCTTTACCTCTCTGGCCTCCATATTACTAACCTTGCCCAATGTTTTAAAAAACCGTACTAACCTTAAGGTTGGGTTTTTTGTCCGTGCGTAATTTAGGTTTTTTTTTTACAGTATCATTAAAAAACCCGAATTAAAAAAAAATAATTTTTCGTTACTTCCTTTTCAAACAATGATTGTTTAATATGCCTTAAGGTTTTAAATGTTACAAGACTTGTTTGATTTGTGTATAGAGCCATTTTTTTTTTTATAATTTGCATCCAACACAGACAAAAATTAATAAATTATTTTTTAAACCCCCTATATCCGCTAATTAAAAAATAGTATAATATATGTTTAACTTAGACCTTTTTATTAATGATTATGATAAATTATATATTTTGTGTTTATTATAATTATTTTAAACGGCTGAAAAAATCCAGAAACAAATAAATTTTAAATTTTCTAGTTTTTACCGATAGTATGTTTAAAAACTTTTCCCCATTGGCTTTGCATTTTTAGTAATTTGTCTTAGGTACGTATTCTAATTTTCTTTTAATATAATTAAGCTTAAACATAGCCACTGGCTACAATTTTTATTTATTATTATTTTAATTTTGATATTTCCATATAAAGTATTAATCGTATTATAATGGATGATGTGTCAAATTTGCAAAAAAAAGGTTTTAGTGCGTGGCCCCCTTTTAAAAAAACTTTAACACCAATAACCAGATGATTTGGGAAAAACACTGATTTCAAAAAACACGAGAGGGAACCCCGGAATGAGCACAAAGGGAAATTTACTAGCGGGGTGGGGGAGCTTTTATAAAATTCCCGGACGAGGTCCCGAACCGACACGAATGCCTTGGCGCGATTGCTGTTTAAGTTGTTTCCTACTAACGGGCGTCTCAAATTTTTTATTACGTTAGATTATAGAAAAAACCCAAACAAATAATGTATTACAATGTTCGTTAAAAAAAAAATAAAAAAAGAAAAATCAACAATAAAAAAAATTATTAAAACTAGTTATTTATTTCAAAAAAATGTGTAAACTTAGTCTTTTTTTCGCAAGGACCCTTGCCAGATAATTTTTAAATTTTTTATTTGGGGTCGAAATTTTTTTATAAAATATATATCAGAAATTAAAAAACCTAAATATATCCAATTAGCATATTAATATGGGTCAAAACTATGTTTGATAATGAAATAATTATAATAATAATTTGGAAAAAAAATGTTTGAATTATACGGTGTTCACTTTAGGCACTAGTGTTTGTGAATTACTGGATTTTTGTTAACCCACCCCAAAAATGTATAAAAACATGTCAAATTGAAAAAGCCCAGTTAGTGATTTATCACGTTAAAAAATTGGAGAAAATAAAGCCCTTTACCCAAAACTAACCATGCCCCTTTTTGGCCGATTCTCGTGGGGCCGGGGGGGCGGTCATGGTAGTTCTAGTAAATTAAAGGGTTTTTTTCCCAATTATATTTTAGGCGTGATAAATCACTAAAAATACCTAAAATTAAAAATTAAACCATTCCCTCTCCCATCAATGCCTTCGGCCGACTTCGACTGATGTCGTTCGCCCTGATGGGAAAATTATTGAAAGCTCTCCGCATCCGCTAGTGTGTTTTGTACTGTCCCCATGAGCGTATTCAGACTTGGGTAAAGGGGGCAGCATAACTGCTAATCTTTGTTGCCTTTGACTTAGGAACCTGGATCTGAAGGGGAAAGTTTTAGAAGATTAAACCATAATTACTAAAAATAATTAAAATAGATATTAAAAAAAAATGTTGTAAGATTTTAAGAAAATGAGAAAAATGGGTAAAAATTTTATTTTGGTAATAGATTGGAATACAAATAATCGTAAATTTAACCTTCTTGATTATTCTTTATAAGTCTGAGGTAAACGTTAAAAAATGTGTTGGCTTATATCAGTGTCCCCTTTTAAAGATCAGAAACTTTTTAAAGGGATTTAAACATTATTGTGTTTATAGAATTTAAAAGACATAAAAATGCACCTTACCATGGTATTTTACATAAATCATTAAATGAGCAAGATTTTGATTATAGATTAAATTTCTGTTATTGGTTAAAATTTCTTTCCGAAGATGCTACGTTTTTATAAAAAAATCTTATGGACCGAGGAAGCAACTTTCAAAACGGCAACGTAAACTTACACAACATGCGTTATTGGTCGGCATCTAATCCCCATTGGTTAAGAGAGGTCGATTACCAAAAACAGATGGGCTGTAAATGTATGGTGCGTATTTTAAATAAAAATTATTGGCCCCCTTTTTTTTCGAGGGTCATCTTGGGGGAAGATATCTAGAGTTCTGAATACTGATTTTGCCTCTTTTATTAGAGGAGGTATCAATTGCTAATAGGTTGAATATGTGGTATCAACATGACGGATGCCCAGCTCATTTTGCCCAGAACGTTCGCAACTATCTTGACGATGCCTTCCCTGATAAATGGATTGGCAGAGGAAGCCTATTTCCATGGTCTGCAAGGTCTTCCGACATTACCTGTTTAGATTTTTATTTATGGGGTAAAATCAAAGACTTACTTTTCAAAACTCGCCCCACAACGCCGGAAGATATGAAAGAAAAGATTCGTGTGGCAGTAAGAAATATATCAACTGCCGAAATGCCGAATGGAAACCGTGATACAATCTACTACTGAAAGACTTGATTTATGCATACGAACTGATGGGAAACATTTGAACACATATGACTTTTGTTGTTTTGTAGCCGTAGACGCCGGTTTAAATGTTTTTGTAAGTTATAGACTATGTTAAGTAACTAGTTGTTCCTGTTTGTTTAAAATAAAAAGACACAAGTTAATAAAGGATCCATGTCGCAAAAATCTTAAGGATTATAATGTTTATCAGAGATTATATTTGAAATGCATATTTTGGGGCCTTTTATTATTAATGAAAAAAACACATAATTTTTGCCTAACAAAAAATTTATGCACCTTTTTAAATAAAAAATACGGGGTAAATCAAAAATTTAATGCTTTTTTTACAACAATTCTAAATATTTATTTAACGGTTTGAGATATTAAATGCGGTTTTATTAAAATGTTTTTCAACTAAATTTTAGTTTAAGAATAAGAGAAAGTATATCTTTCATTTAAAATAACCTAAAAAATTAAAATATAAGTTAGGTTGCAACATATTGCCATTTAAAAAGTTTATTAGTCAACTTTTTTTTAATCACCAAAAAACTTCTTTTAATCTGTAGGTATCTCTTTTAAACGAGCTCAAGTTGAGGTCAATCGTTAAAAGGGATTTCTCAAAAAAAGGAATTTTTTGAAATTAGTAAAAAAGCTTCCCCCTCCTTTATTTACAGAGGAAATAAAAAAAAGTATTAGAAAAAGTTGTAACCAATAAATCTCGACTAAATAATAAAAAATGTTCCCCTAATAATGCATATTGTCATTTTAGTTAATTTTAATAATCAGACTACTAGGTAATCCCCTGGGGGATTTTTTTAAAAGGTAAAAATATTTTTAAAGTTGTTTTCATGGTCACTTTTGTTATAAGGATTTTTTTCCTGAACCCCTAGGGGTCAACAGTTTCCCATATAAGCCCGGTAGCCAGCCTTAATCAAACACCCTGTATAATATGTTTGGCCTTCTTTCCCTTCAAAGCTCTGAATCTTTAAGTTCCGTGTCAATTAACTGCCTCTTACTTTCCCTAAGCCACCCACAATGTATTAGAAATTAGGCATTAAGCCTTTTTGAACTATCTCTATGTTTAAAAGTATTTTTATTAGTATATTATCAACAACTTACAAATAAGAAATCGTATTAATAGTGATATTAGAAAAGTGGTATTATAGATTTTAACAAAATTAAATGTCATTGTTTTTTTTTTATTAATATTCTTATAAATGTCAAATTCTGATGCAAACCGCCTATATTAAAAGCAAAGCTTACCTAGCGACATGATATTCATATTCCAATAAAAGGGTTAGGTTACAAAAATCACGACAACAACTATTAAAACCAAATTACAATATTGCCAAGGTAACGCGCTTATTATATCTTAAGAGTATTAGGTAATATTTTTAAAAGTACAATATTAGCGACAAATTGAAATGTTATTACCTTTCTCTACAAGTTAATAAAATAAATTGTTTGAAACATAAAAACTTGCATTTTCAGTTTGGTCTGATGTTTTAACTGTTCTTAGTTTATTTTACATATAATTAGGCTTGGAGAAAGTGCGAAATAAGTTTAATTTTCTGATTGTCCGCAATTTACCGATTGTTTAATGGGTTTTATTGTGGTGAAAGACAAAAGATAAGGAAATAATGACAAGATTAAATTTTGTAAAAGCGTTTAACAAGCACCTAGTCAAAAAAAATTTTATAATATAATTATAATATATATATATATATATATATATATATATATATATATATATATATATATATATATATATATATTTAAATCCAATTAAACCTTAGTTAGTACATCAAAAACAGTTTTTTTCCTAGAAAATACTGAAACCTCAACTGATTAGTATCCCAACTAGCTTTTTTAGAGCCTAAAATTTTATTAAATGATAACAGATATTTAAAGGGGTTTATAAAAACCCTTTGATTTTTTTATAATATTTTTTTCTAGTTTTATAAAAAAAACTATTGGTATAACAATTTGTAAGAGGCCCAGAAAATACCAAAATACTTAAAGTTTTTAAAATTCATCTGATGATTTAAATATATATATATATATATATATATATATATATATATATATATATATATATATATATTTTAAAATCCAATTAAACCTTGTTAGTACATCAAAACAGGTTTTTTCAAAATTCTCGAAACCATCAACTGATTAGTATCCCAACTAGCATTTTTAGAGCCTAAAGTTTTAACAGATATTTATAAGAGGTTTATAAGGAACCTTGACTTTTATAATAGTTTTTCTAGTTTTCTAAGAAAACTATTGGTATAACAAGTTTTGTAAAAGAAAATACAAAATACTTAAAGTTTTATAAAATTGCATTAAAACGTTATTTTATTTTATAAAATTTTTGGGTTTTTGTACTTAAAATTTTTTTAAAAAGGGTTTTATAGGTTCTTTAAAACCTTATTATACAACTTTTTACTCTGGGGTTTTATAGCTTAATTTGTAAAACATTTTAAAATCCTAAGGCACCTAAAAAAATTTTTAAGTTACAAAAAAACCCAAAAAAGCATTTTATAAAACTTATAGGCCCAGTAAACTTTTTTCATGTAAAAGGGGCACAGCGGGGCACTATACTTTTTAGGTAAATATGTTTAATAATTGATTGTAAGTGAAACATGTCTAGGAGAGAAAAAATTAAAAAAAAAGTTAAATATAGTACCAGCTTTTTTAAATGCGCTAAAACCCCGAAGAATTTTTTTGGAAGCACACCATCAGGTGACTCACCCAAAGTCAAATTATAAAGTGGAATGATAAAGGCTCATATAAAACTATAGGGGTTTAAAAAGCGAAATTGCGAAAATGGCGTCCTTTTATATGGCGGCCATTTTTATGTTTGGGTTCGAATTGACATAAATATTTACACAAAAATGAAGAATATTTTATTTTAAGCCATACTACTGAAGCTAAAAGACATATTTTTTCAAAAACCTGCGGTTAAGAAATGTGGGCAGTTTATTTGCAAAAAACAAATCATGAGACATAATTTTAATTTTGAGGCTTTACAAAAATTAATTTTTACAGAGCCCTTTAGGGGGGCGCTTTAGTTTTAGAAAGGGTGAAATGTAAAATTCCTGGATAAATCTTTCATGCCAAGTAAAATTAAGTCCTCATAGAAAAATCTCAGAGTATTTAAGTTGTTATAATAATTATTTAATACGCCATTTCGATAATATCAAAGTAAAAATCCATTGCTGTCAACTTTAGAGTAAAAGCAGATGAATAATAATAACAAGGACTTAAAATAGAACATATTGTAAACAATCGATGTAGAATAAGATGAAGCTAAAAGGGTTTTTTTTTTATTTGGTGTTTATAAACACTGTAGGTCAAAAGTTTATAATGGTTTTATAGCGGTAACGAAAATGTATTCCTTGCCGCTATAAAACTTATTTATGGTTTATAAAGGTAACGACAACCTCTTAGTTACAAATAAATGGAAAGTAAAGGTTTTACATGGTACTAAAATTTAGTCACTGTTACCTTTATAAGATTTTCCATTTTAGTGCTATAAGGGTTTTAAAAGAGTAACAAAAACGTTTCGCAAACCATTGATAGGTTCTTAGATTTTATAAGATAGGTAATCGAAACACCGTTACCATTATAAAACAAAAAATTTTAGTTGGGATGGTTGGTTGAGCTCTTTTCCATGAAGGAAATATTTATACATTATTTTCCAAATTTCAGATATACCGTTATCGATGAATAAACCTAACTGCCCTATTTTAAATTTTTCTTCCATGTCATTGGAAAAAATTGCTTATTCTTTAAGTAAAATTATGTTATTTAATATCTCGCAAACACACGAAAGAAAAATCCAAATTTGTAGTTATGCGTAATTTTGATATCCCCTTTTAAAATACTGTTAAAAGTTGTGTTCTGATTTAAAAAAATTATCGATGACCTCTTATCGTAAATTTGGTATACACTGTTTAAATATTTCTTATATAGAAAAAAGCAAGACTAAAAACACTTAGATTTATAAGATTTTTTAAAAATTAATGGGTTTTTTATTTATTGATTTTACTTCAAGTTAAAAAAGAGTCATAGTTATAATGTTAAAAATTTTATTTTTTCAAGACGTGTATAGAAAAATATGTCTGTATTTAATTAACATATTATATATTAACTTATTGTATTTTCATTTAATATAAATCTTTTATTTAATTTTCAGTAAAACGTTTATTCGGATCCATTTATCACCATATAAGACTAAGTTCCAATATTAAATCCCAGATGAGAGCCAAGCAAGCGGATTTTCAGGTCACCCAGCAGATGATTTGCTCCAAGACCATGTGACATGACAATCTGTTAGTTTCGCTCTTATTTAAGATTTTATATTGAAACCTAGCCTCAGCAACCTAAACATTATAAATTAAAAATGTCGTCATCAACGACTTTAAAATTTTAAACCATTTTCAGTCTTAGACAGGATATTTAGGAAAAACTTGTCAAATTGTTTCATGGTATAATTGTTACCCATCTCTTATACCATAAGATTCCCATTGGTATCTTTTATAATGGGAACCAGATCCTTGTAATTAATTTGTTGGAACCATAAATCTTAATAGGGACAAAGACAACAAATTACTGATTTAAAACTAAAATTAACTATTCATCACCAGCAAAAAAAAAACATTTATTTCATCTGTATCAAATAAATTTAAATTGTTTTTTAATTCGTAAATCATGTATAATTCTAAAGAAATTAATAGTTAATGAGTATGAGTGAATTTGTTATAAAAATATCTTCAATATATTCATTAATGAGATTCTAACTTAATTACGTTTTTAATTTAAAAATAATAATATGTTGAGTTTCTTTGTTTTTGTTTCTAATAGAATATTTAATCAACACATGTACCATTAGACACCTAATATGATTTCAAAATTTTGTACTTCCATTAAAATTTGCTTTAGATAAATAAAAAAGGGTAATAAAATATTTAAAATATAAAGTTTAGGGGATCTTAGCTGTATTTTTTAACTTTTCCTGAGAAAGATAATTAAATTTTAAAGGACAAATTATTTTTAAATGGTTGATTTCCTATAATTTTTGGGAAAAAATATTAGTATAAGTTTGGTCAGTCAATAATGCTTATTTTTTATGTTTACAACGTTCAATGTTTTAATTGTTTTTTACGAAAAAGAAAAGGTTTAAAGGCTTTGCTGATTAAGTAATAATACTATAATTTGTATATAGATAAATTTACCCAAAGTGGTCTATATAACCTAAGGATACCACAACCTGCTAGGGGTCCTTGTTATATGTCAGAAACACATTTGAAGTTGCTGAGTTTACAAATATTCGGTATAAGGTAAGCAGGGACTGAACCCAAAACCGAAAAATATGGCAAGTGGTATCCGAGAGAAAACGTTTGGGAACCTATGATACAGATCAATGAAACTGGTATTACATGTAAATGAAATATTCGGAGACAAAACTGCGAAATTACGATCATGGCAGTTATCCATTTAAAATTATACTATCTGACTTCTAAGCCTTAGAGCAACTCTAAAAAATATTTTTACTTTCTTTCTCTTAAAAGATGATCCAGTGAATCCTAAAAAAATATATTTTTTGCGAATACTGAATTTTACTCAAAATTAACTCGTTTTTGATTTTTTTAGCCCCAGTATTGGTAATTTTAGACACTTGGTTTTTTGTTTATTTATTGAAAATAAAAATATTGTCTCTTTAATTAAATCTGCCATTCCATTAATACAATAAAATTTTTACCGTTGTATTTTTTTACTTTTGGTGTCTTTTATAATTAAAACATTATTTTTTTAGTTGTTCTTCTTTTTTGTTTACGTATAATAAAACATCCACATTTTTCTTACACTTTTTTATTTAAATTTTTTGTATTTTACATCACCAATTATAAAAGATAGTGCCCAATTTTTTATAACAATTTTTTATAAATCGTTATACAGTATCTTTAAGGGTCAATTAAGCTGGTAATATGAGTAAACGGCTCACATATCCGAATTCCTTTGACAATCCTTTCTATTTTTAAAATACCAAATTGCCAAAGATTAACGGAAATACGACAGGTACATGGTAAAAAGGAAACTGTTAAAACTGCTGGTTTTCTTGCTGTTGCTTACCTATATCTATGGCCAAAAATAAGACAAAAATGTTATATAAACAATTGAAATAATTTTATAACGGCTTTTTAATTTAAATAAAACTGGGTACAGTAAAAACATTTACCGAAATAAGAAATAAAAAATTAAAGACAATAGGAATGTTTACAAAAAAGGTCCACCCTCTGCTCGAATAAACACATATAATTTTCGTTTCATTTAATTTTTGTAAAAATTAGAATTGTTATTAATTTTAAATATAACACTTTGTGTACCATGCAAGTTTTAAATTGTAATATCTCGAAAGTGTTTAGTTTTTTAAGTAAATTAAATAGTACCTTTTTAACTAAAAATAAGCAATGTATATATACCATATTAATTATATACCAAATTAGTCATGAGAAAATAATGGTAAAAAATGAATAAAATTGCCCGAAGCTATACCACTGGTCCACAAAGTAATAAAAGTTAATACCTGTTATTTGTTTAATGTTTTAATTGTACAAAGTTTTAATTAAATTAAATAATCCGATATAAAAGTAAAGGAAAAATCGCAGTCCTAATTTTTTTTTACACCTGGAATCTTAAAAAGAGTGTGGTTTTGGTTTGGTCTCCTATAAGGCGATGGCATATGTTTTTAGTCACTCTGTATAGAGTAAATGATTATTAAAAGTTTATGTAAGGGTTCTTGAAGTTTACTTCTAATTAATTTATCAAAAGCCTCTAATTTTTATCCCTTTTCTTTAAAGTTATCAGCAAAGCCAATATTTGATAATTTTGACAATTTTTGGTAAAACCATGTGTGATACAGGCTAAAAAGCATAAAAAAATCCTAAAACATGTAAATCTAGATATTAAAAATATGTTTAGTAAACACTGCTACTGAAAAGCATAGAAAAATTCTGATACATGTAACTCTACATTTAAAAAAAAATGTTTTTTTAAACACCTCTAACAAGCCATTAAGTTTGGTTGCTTCTGTTTAGGGTTTGAAGTATAAAATTACCAATAAACAAAACCGTAATAAAAACTGGTTTAATTTCAGAGCACTTTCATTCGATTATCTGCTTCAATTGGGATTTGCGTTACAAGTGTGCTTCTACACAGCAAGTTTATTACGTATAAAGATTGACATTAATATTAGTAGAGAAATTTTTCAAATTCACGTTAGGCCGTAACACTTATAGCGGGAGCTATTTAATATTTCCAAAAAGTTCTGTCACTCTTGAGAATGTGGAGCTCTAATGAAGCTATATAATGCAGAAATTCACAACATATTTACTTTTTTATTAATGGTTTTAACAAAGGTAATTTTTTAAACATCAAAAATAGATATAGATGTTATTTTTTTTAAGAATTTATGTTTTATCAATAAATAAATAAATAAATAAATGAATTAAAACAAAATAAAATGGGTGTTGAGATCTTCAAGCATACACCTACTAAAACGTTGACGCGATATTTTTAAAAAATAAAATAAAAATATTTATATTAAAATTATTACTTTTATTCAAAAAAATATTTGGCACAATAAAAAATGGGACCGTCGTGATTCGAATACTGAAGCCCGATTGTTACACACACGTGCGCTGTAAGGGCGTAAGGGGTTTTGAAAAATCTCTCTATTGTGTCTGCTGCACTGCTTTCCGCGCTTATTACACTTTCGTGGCATACAAATTTAATCAAGAGCTACAACTTCACTTATATTGCACCATGCATAATTAAATTATTTCAGTCAATTAATGTTTTGAATCATGTTGAATTTATTTATAGTTCTGGTAAAATTTTCAAAATATTATCAAATATTAGTTGTGATAATACTTATTGGAATTACTTTTATTACAGTGGGAATTAAACTATTTTTCTGACGTAAATACGTGGGTAAAGAAAAGTAAAAGCTGTTTCAATAAATACAAATTTTAATTTAATTTATAAATCAGTAATTACAGCCGTAATTAAAATAATCATTAAACTTACAATTTAATGTTAAAAAAAAAACTAAGCACAAATACCATTGGTGCCAGGTTTTTAGATGTTTTAGCCACTTTGTTGAATTTATTTATAGTTCTGGTAAAATTTTCAAAATATTATCAAATATTAGTTGTGATAATACTTATTGGAATTACTTTTATTACAGTGGGAATTAAACTATTTTTCTGTCGTAAATACGTGGGTAAAGAAAAGTAAAAGCTGTTTCAATAAATACAAATTTTAATTTAATTTATAAATCAGTAATTAAAGCCGTAATTAAAATAATCATTAAACTTTTTTACAATTTAATGTTAAAAAAAAACTAAGCACAAATACCATTGGTGCCAGGTTTTTAGATGTTTTAGCCACTTTTTAGCAGTTTTGCCTAGGTATCGAAACATGCATTTTATGTCAACTTTTACTCAACGCCAACCAAAACTACCTCTGAACTACTTCGCTTTAAAATTAGTGGATAACGTCATGCAGATGGGTAATGTTGTTAAGCGTGGAGTCCAAATTACGCTTAATGACACATGGTGTTCACTAGCGATACCCATCCAGTTACTGACTGTGCTCAGCGTTGCTTAACTTCGCTGAACTCACGAAACCGGTTTTTCATTTTGTTTTATGAAAAAACAAAAATTTTTGACACCAATATGCAAATATTAGTATTTCGTTTTAGAATTTTTGGTAAAGAAACCTAAATAAAATTTAGAGAAGTTATTATCCAAACTATAGTCCAACGGTAAATGTTTTTATTAAGAAAAATAATCTGTAACATACTACAAAAAAGGAAATATTATCATATTTTAAACATTTTAAATTTAAATCACAAAAATTTAAGCAATTTTAGGATATTTTATTTAAGAATAATTATTTACCAGATTTTATAAATATTTGTTTTTTTATAATCAAGCAATCATAGTGACGACCAAATTAAGAGTGCATTTACGCTACACCTTAGGGGTCGGGCGAAAGGACGTGGAGACGGTGGGCGGATACTAACAAATTCCTACACCACAATTTTTGTATAGCCGCATTAAAAATATTTTATTTTATTTAGGTTTTTCCAAATTCGGTGTATCGATGCGATGATGTTTCCGATTGCAAGCCTACAGGAGATAACGTTTTTCGGTTACTATTTTTCACTTAAATGACATAAATTATACACCATTTTAAAGGTAAGGAAATAATCTATGCCTCTGCTGTAACGGATTATTGAAATATGTGTCAAGTTAATAGAAAATAGTATCTAAACATAACCTATTTTAGGGTGACTTTCACTCAAGGAAATATTAAAAACTAAATCCAAATTTAAAAAACTTTTACAGCAGAAGCCCGGATTTAGGTGTTGGCTTTCATAACGTTTTTGAAAATTATCGATAACTTATATCGTTTTTGAGAAAAACATTATGCGCCGAACCCCAAATTGGATCCAATTTTCGCGGCGCGAATGGACTTTTAAGATAAAACTATTACAAATAAATTTTTACCATACATCCCAGGCTTATCTACAAGAATCAGAATATGTAATTTTCCTGCTATGTTTCAAACATAAAACACTATTAGTTCTTAACTAACAAAAACAATACTAACTTCCAGACCAGCCTAATGCATAAAAAACATTAAAATATATGAATAACCTATATTTTCACAATTTAAAAATTTGTCCACATATATTTGATAACAAACACAAAATAACCAGAAAATAATCTACAAAGGCATATCCTATAAGAGAAGAAAATCTAAAATAAAAAAGGGCCTTTTATTAGACCAAAACGGGCGTGATTTTGTTAGTCACAAAATTATTAATTTTTTAGTTGTCATATTAATTGTTATTTTCTGAAAATGATAGATCTTCCACCAACTTGTTAAAGCCAAACAGTTTAAGAAAAATATTCACAATTAATTCTTCTTAAATTGTTTGGCTTTAACAAGTTGTCTAATCAACAAAATGTAATTAAGGGAAAAAGAACATTATTAGAACTAACCAGAACTAACCAAATAAAGGCGATCATTTTGGCAAGAGAGAATTCATCTGATCACAAATCTACTACTATCTTAAGAACCCAATTATTATTTCGAGCAGGAATTACGGTAATTATTATTATTATTTTTTAAAACAAACTGATAGAAATTTGAGTATATGAACTTAAGAATAAATAGGTTTATTTGACATAAGACATAAGAAATAAATTGTGTGATATAATAATAAGAGATTCCTTTTGGGGACAAAAATTTGTTATGGTGAAAAAATATTTCCAATAAAAATAACTGAGAAGGTTTAATTTCCTTTATATTTATAAAAATGTTATGTAGTAGCATAAAACTGTCATTTGGGACATTATATCACAATTATTTTAGAATTTCTCTTTAATACCTACAATATTGATAGCAAAGTTAGCATTGTTTTTATTTTAATCATTATTCTGATTTTTTTTGTATCTTAAAAACGGTGTCCGATCTTAGTCCAATAAAGACCTGAAAGTACCCTAAGTTGTAAATAAATCTGTACGGTTTTCCCTTGTGGCGCATTTCTTAGGTCATCGCGAATGCTTTCGAGCGAGAAAAAGTTTATCACGATACCGACGTGGGAACCCGCTGAAAATGGCCCCACAAAGTCCCAAAAATGAGTTTCCCGCGAATACCTGCCAAAATATCAATTAGGAATTTTGTTTACAAAAATGAAAATCACCTCGAAATCTACAAAAATGGTCCCTACCATTTTTTTGCAACACCAATATTTTTTGCAAAAATGACCGCCGAAAAATCCATAACATTCCACACTGGATAGATGTGGTAGTAGTAGTTTCTTACTAAAAATGCAGATGGGCAAAACAATTTTTTATCAAAACGCAAGAAAGATGGTGAAGAAAATGTTCTGGGATTATTGAACACTTGCTAAGGTGTCATTATAAAAAAGAAATGTTAATAACAAACCAAATTTTTTTTAAATATCAATAAATTAATGAGATACTCTCAAAATATTGTGAAAAAAACTTTACAGCTTTTTTTATATTCTAGAAAAATCAGAATGGACTCAAACTCATATCCAATGATAGGTACTGGTTTTTCCATTTCGATGAACGTTAAATGATTAAAAAATGTACATTATTACCCGAGTAATAAAACAATTCGTCCGCGCTTATCTTATAAGTAAATCCATTAAGATAGCGGCATTCTAGCGGTAGAGCGGCAGCTGAAATGAGGGGACATTTGGGTCCCCTTATTTCAAAAACTCTCGATTTTTCAAAAAAACCATTTTTGTAGATTACAAGGCAATCTTCATTTTTTGTTTAAACAAATATTTTCCAATTAGCATATTTTGGTAGATATTACCAAAAAACCAATGTTTTCGGCCTTGGGGGCCATTTTCAGCCCTTTGCCACCTGTTAATGTTGATTAACTTTTTTTTCGCTTGAAAGCATCCTCGAAGACCTAAAAATTGCGCCACAAGGGAAAACTGTACAGATTTATTTACAGCTTTGTCTCTTCATTTACTTGACTATCTATCTTTAAGCATTTTTTACTTTTTTAGGTCAATCTGGAAGTTTGGAAAGGTCAATTGACCTTCCGCGTGCATAGGTGCATACTCTGAGACCAAAGGACTATCTATCGTCTGGCGAGAAACCCAAAAAATATATTCTTATAGAAAAACTTCATTTTAGTATCAAATTTGGAAAAAATGTTAAATCACATCAAGAATATTAAAGTTGGCTTCTTAGCAATGTTACATTTAAATGCGGCACAGCTATTAATATAAAATCACAATGAAAACAGTTTATCGCAATATTGTAATGTTGTATAATAATCACTGCACTATTTAGTCACAACATAATAATATAATAATGCTTTCGTGAGAAAAACTAAAGGAATAATTTGTTTTGTAATTAATTGTTCAGATGATCCAAATTATTTCATCCGAAAAATTACGCAAATTCGTGGTAAACAATCAAACATTCACTACGTACCGGTACTGCAACGTGCAGACATACCGTACCAAACAATACAACAACTATAGGTACCCACTGAATATTCTTGTGACCTAGAGAGAAAACTGTTCTTGGGAGTTCGATTCGCACCAGTCTTCGCGAAGTCTTTCCTCTAGCTCAGTCGCCGTGCAGACATCAATACGCCTAGTTCTCCTTCTTTATTTCGTTGGTGTGTCTTAGTGTTCCCCTCGTACCTCTTCACTTCTTCCGGTGAGTACCTTGCCCTTTTTTTGTTTTCCCCACTTAAGCTTTATGTCTTCCCCTCTCGTTTTAATGCGGGTGATATAATTGAGAAAGCAAGTGTCTTATTCTTCGGTGACAATGACGATGCCCTTTGACCCCTCTTCTTGCTTTCTTCCCCTCTAGCGTTATCCGCATTGTAATCTCGGGACATTTAAGAGATTAAAGTGAGATAGCGGTAGAAAGTGTGCCGGTTTAATGCGGAAGAAATCCGGAGATATCGATGATGGTTCGCGAGAGAATCTGAGAACTTTTACTGTCGTTTGGCGGGCATCTGTTGTATTATTTATATTTTTATAGCGGAAATTAATTAAATGCGCATAAATTAATTTAAGATCCGGTAATAAATTTAGGCTTTTTCCTAGTAAATTGTTAATTTTTTAATAAATATTTCATTATTAAAATATAGTTACATTGTTGTCCACGGCATAAGAGGCAAAAATTAAACTTAAAAATAAGTAAAGACATTGAGAAACTAAATCTACATAATGAGACGTAGAAAATGGTGAGACTCCTTACACGAAATATATTTCGAAATTTTTCCAATATTTGCTGTCAAAGGAGACAAATGTATTATTTGCCAAATAATATGGAGTAATTTAATTTACCCTCGTTAACACATCATAATTGATTTTTTAATATTTTGTAGTTTTATGTTTAAAGTTCATTCATGGTAACTGTCCCCAAATGGTCTTCATCTTAAGATACAAGTAGTATTACTTTTTATACTTTTTGTTGTGAATAACCTTACAAGAAAAAAAAACTATTTGCGAAAAATCTGGTGATCTAGGTGGCCAACACTCTACCATGTTATAACTGATAACATTGTTAAAATTTTTAAACGGGGATCCTTAACTACATTATACTATAAATAGGTACACCGTTGCATGAATATTACACTTTGCTCACTTTGAGAGGTATATTGTCAATAACTTTAGGTATTTTGGTAATTAAAAACTGTAGATTATTCCCAGTAACCCAACATTTGGATTTTATTGGACCTAATAGTGATAATTTTTTAAGTTTTTATTCAGCAAATTAAAAAAAAACGCCAATTTGTAACTTGTTTTTATTACCAAATTGGACATAAAAAGTTAGGTAAATGCCGGTGTCATTTTTATACTTTAATATAACGTTATGTCCTTTAAACTCCGATTTAAGTGAAATTAATTGTAAATGTAAACATAATTTATTTCATGATTTTGTCTGACACTAAAATTAATATTTGTCATTAGTCATTATCAAATAAATAAGGAAGCTTTTACTTACATTTACAATTTACAACTATTCTTCTTGTTTCTTTGTTTTTTTTTAATGTAAGAAACTCAAGGTCTTTTTTTAAATTTTGAATAATACAGAAATCTACATCGCAAAAAACGTTTTTATATAAAATATTGCCTACAATTTGGTGGTAGATACTTGTATTAGAATGGAACTTGGAATGTACCAATACATAAACTTGTGTTTTTAATGGTTACGCATTAAGATAAAAGAGTTTTAAAAAGTTTCTTTGGAGAACCCCAATGACGTTTTGGATTTTTGAACTTTTCAAGGTGTGAAGAGGAAGGAAAAACACCAACAGGCGGTAACTTCCACAGCTTAGAAATTCTAGGAATGGAAGAACTTAAAAAAGTGAAGTAAAAGTTTAGATGAACTATAAACGGATACATGATAGTAGTTGCCCATGTTGTTCTATCGAAAGTTGCTTAGGAAGAAGTTATATTAATAAATGTCTTCAAACAGAAGCTGTAAAAATACCTGCAAAAACTGAACAGATTTCTTACAGCTCATAGACAGGCAAAATAAAAAATTCTCTAGTAAGAGTAGTGTTAATAATAAAGCATATGGCTCCTTTTTTATGAAGTCGGGAATGTCAAAAGTTGTGGGTTAGGCCATTCCTCAAAAATAACAGAATTTCAAGGATAATCGAATTTAAGGGACATATAGATAGTACAAGTTAGAAGTGAAAAAATACGTAAAACAGAAATTTGTTTTTGCTTTTTGGTCATTCGATTGAAATTTTGTCAATATTTTGCTTTGTAAGGTATTATGGGCTATTTATATAAAAATATTTTAAGGTCATTAAAAGTCTTGTAATTTATTTGACAACAGGACGAAAAAGAGACATAAAGTACATGAATACCATGTTTTTTTGGTAATCTAATGACCATTAAACGGTAAATGGAAAACAGTAAAGTAAAATGTAAAGTTATCTAAAAGTGTGAAAACTTACATTAAAAAACTCGTAAAGGAAAAATAAAAATAAGAAATTTTTTGAAAGTAAGTTTTTCTCTTTCTGCTTAGTATTTAGTTTTTTTTAATAACACCAAAATAGTAATTAACGTTATTAGTCCGGTAGGTTACAAGATACAGAACGAGTTAAAAATTATGGACAAGGCGAGGCTGGAAGAGGAAAAAACAGCACTTTACCTTCCTAGTAAGGTAAAATTTTGTATTCCCTGCTTCAGCCAAGCATGCAAATTAATTTATGTCTTGTCAATGTCAATGTCTTATGTGCTTTTAAATCTTACGTTATACTTTAACAAGTATTTAATTTAGGAATGTATTCAAACAATCAAAACCAAAATTTATTAATAGAACACAAAATTCAAAGATTATTTTTTGAAGTTTGAGTAAAAAATTATATTATATATATATATATATATATATATATATATATATATATATATATATATATATATATATATATATATATATATATATATATATATATATATATATATATATATATATATTATATATATTAATAATATATATATAATATTATATATATATATATATATATATATATATATATATATATATATATATATATATATATATATATATAGTATATATATATATATATATCATATTTTTTATATATATATTATTAATATAATTATTTTTCTAGATAAATTTTGATACAACCCTCTGCTTCGCGTGGTTTATCAAATTATCCGCAGGAAGAAAAGAGTCACTTTCCGCCCTTGTTATGTAAATGGCTATTATTTCATACTTTAAGTCCGTTCTGTATCATTATTTGATTTTTAAAATCAAAAAAATCATATTACATTCTGAAAATCGCATCACGTTTTCTTCTGTTTTAATTTAACTTCATTTGGCATATTTTTAAATGATTTATTAAACTTAAACAGTCCCGTAAGTGTTGCTTAGCGACACTTGCCGACTCTGATACTGTAATGACTTACCTACCGGACTTAAATTGATTATGTTATTGAAGGTCTGCCAGACATGATAAAATAAACCAATTTTCGGTTTAAAAAACTATTGTTATTTTATGTTATAAGATTTTAACGTTAAAAGAAATGGTTGCATGATCTAGTTTCCATGTTGTGATACCAAGCTGATTGCAGTTTGTTAATCAGACATTTTTGACTTTGCTAATAGTTGCTAAACCTTACATGTACAATATTTTAGAGCAAAACAAAGCTTTTTAGAAATTAATTGGCAACGATCTCTGAACTTTAGCATATATGCAAAATGCATGTCATTCACAGACAAGTTCTTATGTAGTGTTTATTTTTATCCATTCTTATTTAAAATTATTGTTTCCTGGTAATAATTTAATTAGAATATTTACCGTATACCATTATTATAGAAATTAAAAAAAAAATGTACACAGTAATAAGTTACATTGCAGTACCAATTTATTTCTCATTAAAAGTTTCCTAAAAACAATAAATGAATTAATATTTCACAAAAATAAAAATTTGTTCTTAGAAAAATCGTCGATCTCCAACATTATATAAAAAAATTGTTTTATGTCGATGTAAATTGCAAATTACACGGCATTAAGCCACGGTATTTACGGTAAAAGCATCGAAGAAAATGTTTTTGTTTAATTTGAAATAATTCTTGTCGATTTAATACGCTTTTCCTCGTTTACGGACACGTGATTTTGTCATATTCTCTTTCAGATAATGTTAAAGGTAAACACCGTTTTGTAATTCTGTTATTGCATGGCGTAAAAATAAAACTGTCACATTTTTGCATGAAATGCAATAACTGATACCACTGTT
The DNA here is from genome assembly GCA_019359885.1 of Listronotus oregonensis. Taxonomy (NCBI): domain Eukaryota; kingdom Metazoa; phylum Arthropoda; class Insecta; order Coleoptera; family Curculionidae; genus Listronotus; species Listronotus oregonensis. The sequence continues at coordinate 21,980 of JAHBCN010003790.1, read as the reverse complement.
TCTTTTTCATTAAGTGCTTGTAAGATCTCATTTTAAAACTATATAATATACAAAGATATTAGCAGTTAAATACATAAAATACAGAAACATATATTATGTTATATGCACTTATACATTATTACTTAAGTATTTTGCTTAGTTAATGAGTTATTAAAAAATGTCATTCTTCTTCTTCTTCTCCTTCCCTGGGACCATCTTGACTTACTAGCGGAGGCAGCGTAGCCTCTTAGGCTTTTTGTACCTAATCTCCCATTTCTTTATACCAATTTTTCCATAAGTCTTGTTTCTTCTACAAGTCTGTATAACCCCGAGACTGGTTGGTTGACATATTCCTGTGGGCTCATTTTTGGTTGCCCCAATAATTCCTGTTTTTGTGATTCAACGCTACTCCTCCCCCGTCGCACATTCTACAACTTGGCTCCCCATTGTATGAGCCTTGTGTAGGTGTTCTCCTAGGTTATCGCGCCCTGTTAGCAGCAATACTGTTATGCAAAGTCTTTTTCTACTTTGTTTGAGTATTTTTTTTTCTTTTGGATGGGTCCCTTATGAAGCCTTTTTCACGTCTTATTCTTCTGAGGATCCTTCGGTATTCCTCGTGTTGGTTTCGAATCCACTCCCTAGTTTGCCTTCGGGCTGTGGTTTTGGTCACTCCAAGGGCAGGTTCTAGTCCAAAGTATGGTGTGGATGATCCCTGTCTTGTCAGCTCAGCCGCTTTTTCGTGGTCTTCTATTCCCGAATGTCCTGGTACCCACACGAGAGTTACCCTGTTGCATTCTTCAGGACTTCCTGTTCATTTTGGAATTCCCATGTCAGCTTGGACGTCACCTTGTGGTTTACTGGTGCCCCTAATAACACCTGGCTGTCTGTTATTATGAATATCCTCTTGTTTTTAAAGACTGTCTGTTATTATTTTGCACAGTGCAGTAAAACATATATTTTCGTTTAAAATACAAAACTGTATGTTTCTAGTGAAATGGAGAATTGTGAAATCCTCATTTTACTGAACACTCTCGCTCCAGTTCCCTGCTCGGTTTTGGAACCATCTGTATACCAGATGATGTCTGGTTGCTGCCACTTCCTTCGATCTGGAATTTTTATCTTGAAGTTTTTGTTAAATAAGTATATGGAAATTATCTGGTCTGTTCTCACGTCCAGGGTGTTGTCACCAACCTGAATTTTTATGTCGTTATGTCCTAAACTAGCGTAGACACCAGAAAAAATGGCAATAAGTGAAACATAATTATTTTACTGTTGTTTTACCTGCCACAAAACATTTTTCAAAATAGTAAACATAATATAATAATTTAATTACTCCATTTTCTTTATTTAAAATGATTATGTAAAATATATATTTTTTACTTAGTATTCAACCATTATTTAAAATTTCATATAATTTTGAAATACCTTTTTTTTTCTTTATTGTTTTAATAATATTCAAACCAAAAAAAAAACTTTAACAAGATTCTTATGTAATGTCATGGACACATAAAACCAAACTTGGGCATTGTTTATCAACAGAACTCATGCTTGGAATAAATAAACTAAATAAACTGTTGATTCAATTAAATTGAGTTTAAAAAAATGTTTTATTGTTCCTAAACAAATTACGGTACAAGTCTATTAACATGACATCGTTTTGTATAATTTGAAAAGTACAAGGAAATAATATTTAAAATGAAAATGTTAAATGTCAGATAAAGAATCTGATGTAGTTAAAAAATATTCTTACTGGAGGTTGGTCCTGTTAAAAGAAATGGTAAATGTTGGCCTAAATTAACTAATTTTACATAAATTTTCCAGTTTAAGTATACTAGTTAGGTAATTATGCGAACAGCCCTTGGCAATAATTTTATTTTAAATATTTTGTGTCCATTTGCCACTGACATTCTGCAACAAATCATTAAATACGGATATTTAACCATATCGGCCTAATTCTTTCTTCTTTAAACAAATTATGGCATAGGGGAAGGTGTTATGACGTCAGTATCTACGTCATTACTTTGTACCCAGTTTCCACCGCTATTGTTACTAGTCGAGAGAAGAGTTACTAATGGTTATGTTAAGCGTCAATCTAAAATAATGAAGGATTCGTGGCTATTCTATTGTTTTGGCAACGGTGATGTACCCTCCTTGTTTTTTTGGTTCTTGTGATGTTTTGTTTTGCTATGGTTTAACAACTATTTGGATTGCAGATTTTTTAATTTATTAGTTAATTTCCAAATGGATAAATTAGTGTAATTATTTTTAAATTATAGAGAAAAATATTTACTTGTTACAGCTGACTTTGAAGCAGCTAATATCTTATTGAATGAAAAAATTTAGTATTTAGTATGTAAGTTGACACACGCGTGACATACGTAAACCTTTTCGTTTTTGCAAAGATAGGCGGGTTAAGCACGACTAGAAGGAGAAGAGATAGAACTGCTTTAAAAATCCTTTTTTTTAAACAAGTCAAATGCGGATGTAGGTATAGTATTTTTAATCACAGGGAGTGTAGTACTTTGTTCGAGTGCATTTATTTCAAGGTAATTATTAATGCCTTGGGTTCAAAGGAAGCAAACTTTTAAAAGATTACTGGATCCAAGAGGCGTCAAATTATTGGGCTGCGAGCGAGTGGAATGGCATTTAGATAAATTGCAGCAAGAATAAAGCAGCTCACATACAATTCCCAAATGCAGTCTGGCATGGACTATAGAAAAACACTTAAAATGCCAGAGTTACCGTATGTCATCGAGAAACTACAGAACGCCAGGATTATCGGCTAAGACATTTAGGGATTGTGTGACTACAAATAAAGATTTTGCCACTCCTGCTTTGGTAAGCCAGAAAGACCTTATGCTAATTCATGCCTAACGACTTCTTCATACATTACACAATACCGAACCCCTTGTTCGTTATGTCTAGGAGTGTCAAAAATGTGAAACCTACTCACTGCAAACACTTCGATGTTCTTCCAATCCCGTGTTAATGGACTGCCTCTTACTTTATTTAAGATACCAAAGGTCCATGGTACTTGAACTTTAAGCCTTTGCGCACTGTTCTTAGATTTAAAAAAATATATATTAGTAAAATAATCTTTGGGAAAATACCTTTTCAATTTTTCTAGAATCGCCTAAGCTGCAAAAAGTAATATTTTTAAGAAACTCGACATTCACAAAGAAACTAACAATAATTTTATTACTAAAACTCCGAAAATCCGACCAATAAAAGAAAATATATAGGCAAATAATAGACAAAAATTCACTAGCTTAGAATAAAATGACGGGGAAAATTATTATCTTCCCTTAAAATTTACTGAAACCAATATCAATTTGAACAACCACACAACAATAATATAACGCTGACATCTGTTGTATAACAGCTATGTGGAAGCTCTTAAATATCTTAACATTTTCCCTGCCTTTCCTCTTATTATTATATGCTACTTCGCAAGTTTCTTTTAAGGCCAGATGCGACTCACTTTTTCCGAAAAGTTGTTTAATATATTTTTGTCAAAAGATACACTTCTCCTGGCGAAATTAGTTTTTATTAGGGGAAAACCGTATTTTTTTCTCAGTAAAGTTTTTTTTGTAGACAAAAAAAGAACTTTTAGTGGTAAATTTTGCACAATGTAGCGTGTTTTCAGCTAAGTAGTGAGTATGACAATAGATATGTTTTGTTTTAATGCCTAGATTGTCATATAATAAAGGGTTTTTTAACGAGAGTTTCCGAATGTTGGTAATAGATAAAAAAATGTTTTATGACACAAGTAATAGAACATAAAAATCCGAAACGAAAATGTTTCATTTCGGTCAAGAGGTTATATAATTTATCGAGATAAAGTAAACCTTGAGACAGCAATGAAGTTTTTCGTCGAGGCTTGTATACAATTTTATTTTCAACCCTTTATTTCTGAGGCAAAAACACAAATATTTTATTTTACGAAATCCTACATATTTCGTCAAAAAAACTTTTTTAATTTGAACTTTAACTTTGACTCTAAATTTTGGAAATAAAAAACCGGGCAGAGAAATGGGGACGGAAACGCATTTCCCTGCCTGAGCAGGCATGTGCATTGTCGTCCTGATAAAATGTGAAAGTACAGATATGTGACACATTTAAGATTTTAATGTCAAAATTACATATATGGTTGAAAGCAAAAATAATTTATTTTAATAGGTTGTAAAAATATTTACAATTATAGTTTACGTCCCCATTTTTTAAAGTATTTCTTTCTTTAAGCTTTGTACGCAATAAATCCATTGAATATCAAAGCTATGCTATGCATAAACAATGACGTAAATATCTGTTGATTTTTTAAACCTATCGGCTTTTTTAAAGCGTCAAGGAGAGGGATACCAGCCCAAAAAATCAAAAAATTCTAAGCACCTGATGATGAATACCTTCTGATGAAAGTAGTTACCATTTTGGGAATTTTTGAAGGCTGCCGCAGGGAAAAGCTTTGTCAGTTGACTCTTGATGACTACTTGAAAGATATGGGCACTTCATTAATGATTCACATACGGGATACTCAAACCAAGGTACCTCGAAATTTTACTACCGTTGAAAAATTTTATTTGGATTATTATCGAAAGTATATGGCTCTTCGTCCAGCAAATGTAGGACATCCGAGACTATTCCTAAAATACGCGAAGGGTAAATGTACCAGAAATCCCGTCGGAATTAACTCCTTTGGAAAAATCCTTGCTGCTATAACAAGATTTCTGCAGCTTCCAAATCCTCTCCTCTAGGAGAGGCATTGTTTTGGCCGTTCTTCAGCGAGTATACAGGGTTTTTGGCTATATTTTGAACGGGGTCTACACGTGTTATCTTTAGGAATATTTAAAAAAGTTAAATACAAGAGTTTTATGGTTTTATCTGAACCGCTAGGAATTGCTAAGAAAAGAAACAAATGATAAACGACAAGTTGACAAATGAACATCAACTTTCTTATTTTTAATGCAATGCCCTATATATTTTAACCTATTACAATAGACAATTTTTTCTGATTTCAAAAATATATAGTTTGCCTATGTTTGCATTAACCGTTTTTGCAATATTTAAATTTTTAGAATTGAATTTTTTATTATTCAGACCTTTTGCGTCTTACCTAGTTACGCGAAGTGGGCTTTGATAAAATACCTATATTATTAAACAAAACAACAAATATTACAGTCATTGTCACCGCAATAAAGTCTGTCAAATTTGATAAAATTAAAGAGTTAGGAAGTTAATTATATTGTTAAAAATAGCTAAAATAATCATTTAATTTGAAATTACATAATTAGGTATCATAAACACATAACTTATTCGACCCAGCTACCACCGTTATTAAAGCAATCCTGAATATTGTTTTTCAATTTATGTCTAATCGCATCTAGTATAAACTGTGGATTAAAATGGTTTAATTCTCGAATCTCTGTTAGTATTTTTTGAGTAAGTTCTTCTAAAGTGTGACATCTATTAAATTTTTATTCTTTAAATAACCCCACAAAAATAGACCAACGGGGAGAGATCAGGACTTTGGGGCCAAATGTATTGGACCGTGCCTCAAATCCATAAATTATATTTATTATTAAGGAAATTCTGTTACCTGAATTATTATGAGCAGGAGCTCCGTCCTGTTTCCATAATCTGGTTATAATTAATTACTGGCAACTCTTTAAAAGGGTTTCTATGTCATTTTGTAAAATATTATAGAACCTAAAACCCTTATTTCTAACATTGCACACCAAACGTTGGCAGTTTTTTTCCCTTGAATTTTAAACTTGTTTTTTTTTAAAGGGTTTTGAGTAGCCCAAAAATGTTTATTTTTGCGATTAAAATTCCGGCAGTTGTAAAAGTCGCCCGTCTGAAAAAAAAAATTTTTGTTGAAAGTTAGGGTCATGTTGTATTCTTATCAACATTTCTTGACAAAACTCGGTCCTTCGCATTTTATTTTCCTTTTAATTTTTTGAACCGGTAAAAATTTATAAATTTAAAATTTAAATTTTCCACCAAGATTTATTGACAATAGGGCAACATCTATAGATCTTTCGGATCTTCAAAAATATAAAAACAGCTATTAAACATTCATTTTTTAATACTGTTATTTACCTTAAAAATAAGCAAAACCTTTTAAATCCTGCTCTCTTTTCTTGCTATAGTTCTTTTTTTCCTAAAAACAGTTTTTCTCTGCTGAAAATTTTTAATAATATAATGGACCCTTGTTTTGCATAGAGTAACTCTTTGAGGATACTCTCTTAGATACTGATTTCGTGCCAGTTTTAAATTATTAAATCTATAATAAATTTAACTAAATCTAACTTCTTGTTCGGAAAACCCATAATAAAAAATCAATTTCCCAACTTTAATTTTATTAAATTTGACGGACTTTATTGCGGTGACAATGACGTAATATTTGTTTTTGTTTAATAAATAGGTATTTTATCAAAGCCCCTTGAACTAGCTAAGACGCAAAAGGTCTGAATAATAAAAATTCAATTCTAAAATTTAAATATTGAAAAAGGTTAATGCAAACATAGGGCAAACTATATATTTTTGAAATCAGAAAAAAATTTCTTTGTAATAGGTTAAAAATATAGGGTATTGTTTAAAAAAAGAAAAATTGATGTTCATTTGTCAACTTGTCGTTTATCATTTGTTTCTTTTCTTAGCAATTCCTAGCGGTTCAGATAAAACCATTTGTATTTAACTTTTTTAAATATTTCTAAAGATAACACGGGTAGACCCCGTTCAAAATATAGCCAAAAACCCTGTACTTGCCGATGCTGGAGCAAATTTGACGACAATTATGAGGCATGGGGGGTGGAAATTTTTGTGGGGGGGAAAAAGGGAAAAAAAAACCAGGTTTTGGAAAATAAGAAAATTTTTCCTAACCCCTTAAAAATTTTTTTTTTTTGAAGGTTGGTAAAAAACAACGTTAAGTTAATTTAAAATTTAATTTTTAATTTTAAATAGGTTTTTAAAAAAATTTCTTTAAGGCACTGTGCTTTAAAGAAAAAAATTTTTAAGGATTTTTAAAAAGAAAAAAAAATTTTTAAAAAAAAATTTGAAAAATCATTACTATTTTATTCTAAAAATTTTAAAAAACAGATAAGTTTTAAAAACCAGCAACCTTTTTAGAATTTTTTAAAAAAAATGTTTTTACCTAAAAAAAATACCCAAAAATTTTTTTAAAAAAAAATTTTTAAATTGGTTAATTTAAATAAGCAACAATAAGGAAAAATTTTTTGTAGGTTTAAAAAAAAATTTTTTTTTTTAAAGGGGTTTCCGGGAAAAAAAGGGGAAAAAAACAAAAATTTTTTTTTGGGGTTTTTTTTTTTTTATTTTCGGGGTTTTCAATTAAAAACCCTAATTTTTAAAAAAAAAAAAATTTTTTTTTTAAAAAATAACCAATTTTCATTAACTAATTTTGTTATATATTTTTTTATTTTATGCCACTTTTAGTTTATAAAAAACTATACATAAATCCATTTTACAATAATTTTAATATTATTCCCCTGCGTTATTTTTTTTTATAGGAATAATTAATTTTATTCTGTATATTTATTATATTTAAATATATTTCATTTTATTTCGGATAACAATAAATTTCATAGAATAAATCAGAAAATATTATACATTGCCCAAATAAATGAATTGACCCAATTAATATTAGCATTATATTTTATTCATTATTTTGATCTAAAAATATACATATATATTTTATAAATTAAAATGCTTTTTACATATTCCGCAAGCCAACCAATAATTAAAATTGTGCATTTAAATTTTTTGTAAATTACAGTTTATTTTAATAGAGAAAAGAAATAAAAGATAAATACTATAAATATATATGGCCATTTTTTTTGTGTTTTTAAATGACTTTTTTAATTTTTAAATTTTATAAAATATTAATAAAATTTGTGGCGGTGATGTAAAAAGAACTTTTGTACTTTTGGTTATTTAGGTTTAGTTAGGTTACAAAGAGTTATATGCCATAATTTTTTGGTTTTTAAAATCAAGTGAATTAAGTAGAAGTAAGTTGAAGTTAGAAGAAAAAATTACTTAAGCAAATGTGCGATATGACCATTATTTTACATAATAAATACTTTAGATATAGGGTCCAATTTCATATTTTAAAAATTGGTAATAACTTTATTTTGCAAAAATGTAATCATTTTGCACATTCCAATAAGTAACAATTTCTTCGTATTAGCTATTTTCAAAACATATTTACTTTCAATATTTACCTATTATTTTATTAGGGCAGTTTATTAATGTTTGCAATGATTACTTCATGGAAAAACAACTTTTCTAAAAAAAATGGTTAATAAAAATATCTTGTTTGTTATAACGGTAATGATATAGAAAATCAGAAGAACAGTTTACTGGTGATAAACTTCTATTAATTTATTTTAAAAATTTTTAAAAAAACAATATTTCTTTAAATTTTTGACGTTCTTACCTTTCAGATAAAGAAATTTCACTGTGATCAAAAACTTAGGAGAATTCTGTTATAAAATAAAAACCTTATTAACTCTTCTAAATCTATTTCATCCCTTCTAAAATAATCTCCCCTTGATAAAATACACTTGTGCCAACGTTTTTTTCAACCCTCCATGCATGCTAACTAGTCGTCTTCATTGAGTTTTGGGAAAGCCAGAAGCAAGGAGTAAATTAGGGAATACGGGACGAGCAAGATATGAGTAGAATTTCTGGAAAAAGTTTAATAACCAATGCAGTGGAGATGGCATTATGTGATGCAAAAACCAAGTTTTTCCAAAATTTCCCCTTTTTAATTTAAAAAATAATATTCCTCCGTATTGACTGTTTGCCGGGAAAGAAATTTTGCATTACTCCGATAACGGAAAAACACCAAATCCCTTGATATTTGAACGACTTATCATTGATTTTCGGGCATGTTCACCTTTTAGGTTTTACCGTTGGTCGTATGATAGACCAAGTCTCATCACCAGAAAATGCGTTTAATACGTCCTCATGTTGGGCGCCCTGTACTGACTTCTCTGCGTCGTTCTTTTTCCATGAAATTAAGAAATTTTTGGCACCAAACGTGATTTTACTTGACTGAGACCCCAATCCATATGATATATTAACCATATCCACAAGGTCTCTAATAAATAATCAACGATTTTCAAGTACTAAATCCTTCACTTTTTTGATGTGTTGCTCGTCAATTAATGTTGATGGTCGTCCAGAGCGTTCCAAATCAGCACACATTTTTTGCAACATGGTATCATCGCAGAATGCCTTTTGTAGCATTCTGAACGTTTTGGCACAAGACATTTTATTCTGCAAGCAAAATTTAATCGCACTTCGTTGCTCAACAAAACTAGACGTTTTAAAAATCGCCAAATCAACTTTTTTTTACTAAACCAAGGGTAAACTAAATACTGTCAAATTTTTACCAAATGTTACTAGCAGTGGCACCAACATAAAAACAAAACAATTTGCTCGAATGGCACGTGCGGGAAGTTTAAATAAAACATTCATTTTACTTTTTGATTACAAAGTATATTTTTAAGTTGATCTTAAGTAATCTATCTTAATGCCAAAGGTATGTCCTTAAATTTTGTTTACGCATATTCTGGATACCCTTAATGGGGTCTTCTTTTACTCCCTTTATACATATTTCAACATGTTAGTTTTTTATGTATCTGGAAAAAAACTTTTTAAGTATAATTTTATAACTCTTTAAATAATAAGCAATAAGTATTAGTGAATCAACCTGTTGCATAAAAGTTATAAAAAAATGGTAAAACCTTGACTTAACATTATACCGTTGCATTTGGTCACCTTAAAACAATGATTCAATTTAAATATTTACGTAAAAAAGCGGTAAATTTTAATTTGGATTTTGGAACTTCTTTTTTTTTTATCGGGTGTGGCCAATACTTAGTTTGCTATTTAAGAAAATATTATTCAATAGAATTGTTCAATTAGGAATAATGATCTTTTATTGGCTAGAAAAAAGATTCAAAAATGGGTTAAATTTTATCTTTTTTATGCAGTATATTGGTTTTTGTTTAAAACTGATACGCCCGAAAGTAAAAATAATAATCTTAATCTTTTTATTTTAAAAGAAAGTTTGTAAAAAAGTTATAAAAATATTAACAGCACCTCAGAAGCGCTTGATCAAAATTCCCTTTAAGCGGTAGTTCAGTATGTTCAAATGCAAATTTTGGTTGAAACTTTTCTGATTTCAATTTAAATGTGTCAATTGTAGGACCCTTCTATTCTTAAGTTTTTTGCGATTCGCAAATTTAAAAATCTAGGGGCGTTAAAATTGAGGATTTTATTGGTCTACTTAAAATATGTCTTTTGTCTAAAAGGTTAATGTTTTTTTTGGATCCCTAATATTTGAAATGGGGAGAAGGGAAAATTGACTTTAATTTAAGTTTTTTGAATTCCCAAAATTAAACCACAAAGATGGTTTGAATAGATATCTTTGATTTTGGCGTTGCTGAAAGATTCTCTCATATGTTTTAATAGCAATATGCAGTTGTGATTTCAAGTAAAATAAAATAAAAAGTTTAAAGTTTCTAGCATATTCCTACTGATTCAGCCTCACCGTTAAGACAGTGCCAAAAAGCGTGCAAGAGAGGAAGATGAATCACTGGCTGACAAATCAGCACGACGAGTGGGATATATACCCTTCTCACCGACCAATGAGCACGTAGAAGCGAGCGGGAAAGGTTATACTGTAATTCTTCTGTCGCTCTGCTTGCTGCCTAGTAGCAAGGCTTCCTCTATAAGTATATGCTCAAGGTTAAAGTAAGTTGTGATCTTTAATGTAATTTCTTATTTTTATTTTTTGTTATTTGCCTGTATAGACTTTATGAGAATAAAGTATATTCTATTTTTTGTTGTTGTTTGTTTTAATGAATCCACCTTATAAGATGCAATTATGACGGTCAGTAAATGAATACGCCCTTCTTCACCAGTAAAAAATTTTCAACTTGATCCTTATTATTCACTGACGACCAAAGCATTATAAATGTTTATTAAAACAATACACAGAGAAAAACCTAGCATAAGATACAATATTGTTAAAAAAATAATTAAAAAATAACACAAAAAAGTTTTTAAAGAAGGAAATTAATTAAAACGTCAAAACAGAGCGTCAACACTTCCATCGTGCATCTTGCCAACAGTTCCAAACTAAATCCCTAAAAATTCGCAGTCGCAGCATGAAATACCAAAAAAACCGGCGGAAAAATTTTGCGAATTCGTAATTCGTAAATCGCATTTCGCAAGCTTATGAACTACGCTTTAGCCTCTATTCCTGATATATGTTGTGAATTTCTGAGAGCTCCACGTTTTAAAGAGTAACAGAACTCTTTTAGTAATGTTAAATAACTCTTGGTATAAGGCAGCTCTACAAAACCACAGGAAAATAACGTAACCTGGTTTTGTTTTTTAATAAATTCACCTATGAGGATATTTGATTTACGTTTGAGGAGAAAAAGGCAAAAATAATAAATTTAGGACGAAATGCGACAATGTTGGAAACCTAGAAGAGTTAACTCCACAACATATTTTTTTACATGCAACCCAGAAGTGTATACCAATAAAAATAAAAACAGATCGGATATAAATTTTAAAATGGGTCTACGAAAATTTTTCAAAAAAACATATTTTCAAATTTTTTTCAAAAATCGAATTCTTCGAAAAAGTAAATTTTCGAAAAACAAATTTTTCGAAAATACAATTTTTCGAAAAACTAATTTTTTTAAAAAACCAATATTTTGAAAAGCCCTAATTTCGAAAAGATATTTTTTCGAAAAAAAATTCTAATTTATACATTTTTGAAAATAATATAACTTATTTATAAATATTATTTTTCCGATATTGCCCAACTAGGTCTACTAGCTACATTGAAAGAAAATAAGTTTCGCGTGTTCATGTGGCTAACAATTATTTTTGAGGTATATTTAAAAAGGTTATTTAAACGCAGGTGATAAAAGATAAAATAAAATACCTTTATTGCTCTTTTTGCTACTGATTTGACTAAAAGTGTTTAAGTTAAAAATTAGTATCACTTGTCATGCTTATTTCAAAAAATATCATTTATGAATAAAAAGCTAAATTTATATGGTTATTTTTATCTTTTCGACAAGAAATACAAAGATAGTGAACATTATAAATGCGAGGATTCCAACAAGGGTTGTAACGGAAGAAGAATAGAGAACAATGAATTTGTTAAGAAGGACGACCATAATCATACAGGAAGACCTGAAAGCATGAAGTTGAAACTGTAAAAGAAAATTTGAAACAGAAAGCAAAGTTTTCTCACGAAGCTCCCCATCAAATTATTTTAAATGGAGCCAAAACTTTTCAGAAATAACCACAGTTGTCTTGTTTAAAAAGGACTATTTTGTACACTATAAAAAAAGAAAACAACTTTCCGTCTGTTGTCAAATTTTACCATAAAAGTGATAAAATTTTAACCAAACCTACTTTACACAAAAAATTTTGAATGGCCTAACCAAAAATTATTTGCGCCCTCTAATAAAAAAAATTATTATTTTTGTCAAAGAAAATTTTTTTGTTATTTAGCTAATTATTGTTAATTAGTAATTACTTAAGACATAAGTTTTTTTCGATAGGCAGCCTCCTGATCTTATATGTTTAATCTTCCATTGTGATTCAATGCTTCACATACAGGATATGGTAGTCTGTTTCTTTCCCCTCGTTCTGCAACTTGTGTCCCAATGTATGAGCCTATCTTGTGTAGGTGTCCTCTTAGGTTATCGTGCCCTGTAAGCAGCCCTACTGTTATGTTATGTTAGTTGTTCGTTGTTTTGAATGGGCCCTTTATGAAGCCTTTTCCCTGTATTATTCTACTGATTCCTCGTGCTGGTTTCGAATCCATTCCCTGGTTTGCCCTCGTGCTGTGGTTTTGGTCACTCTTTTGCCAAGGGCAGGTTCTGGTCCAAAGAATGGTGTGGATGATCGCTTTTTCGTAACTTTCTATTTTCGAATGCACTGGTACCTACAGAAGAGTTACCCTGTTGCGTTTTTCCGAACTTCCAGTTCTTTTTGACATTTCCATGTCTTTGGAAACTTTTGGTTTCTTCATTTTCTGTGTACATAATAAAAAGAAAAATGATATTACAGAAAAATAACGAGAGATACAAAGAAAACTCAAAAGGCCAATTTTGTTTAAAACAAAAAATAAATTTGAGGAAATGTTTAAAAAATGCCAGTGGGTGTCACATTAAAAAAAAACTTACAATAATACTTGACTGCAAGCAACTAAGTAAACTACAAAGTCATTTTTTTTAATCTTCACTGGGATTCTATCAAATTAAGCCCTGGTTTATTACATTAAAACGTATTTTTTTTTTAATTTTTAAGCCTGGTAACTTAAAGAATACATATGAAAAGAAATACGTAGGAATCCACTGTTTAATTTATTCCCAACCCCCATGTTACACCCTGTAGAATAAAATATATATAGTCGGGTTTACTCTAATAATAACATAAATGCAATATGAATTAATCCACAAAAACAGTGGCTGCAAAAATGTTGTATTAATTCAATATGGCGGACAATGCAACAGCTGATTTTTTGAGGTACAGGTTAAACCATGCATTAAAAAAGACTAAAAACTTGATGCTATATTATGTTAAATAAGATAGTAGGTTCAAAAACATGAAAGATTTAGTTAAAAATACGTTGTGATAAAAAATGTTGTTTTTTCTAATACCCACCCTTGCTTTCAACTTTCAATTAATGTATTTTTGGTAATAAATTACCTAGCAGAATGGTTAATACTAATTAAATTGATTTTTCACATAATTTTTTAAAATAAAACACTCATTTTTAAATAAAAAACTTTTATTTTAACAAATAAAGCTTGAACTACCATGACAATTTGATAAACTAATATACCTCATCACCATCATTGTTATCGTCAGAATCCTCATTATTTAAATTAATAATGAGTGGTTCAACGATGACGTCTAAAATTTTTTTTCGGCTCCACCAATTTTTAATAAGTTCATCGGTATGACCAACTGATTTTCTTCAATATTCTTCATTTATTTGGCCCAGCGCACATTCCCACACCATTTGCACTTCACTGTTTTTTAATCCACCCCCAACCCGATTGTCATATTCACGTTTTGCGCCTGCCCATATTAGCTGAATTGCATTGAACTGGCAATGATACGGTGGCAGGCTCAAAACTTCGCCTTAATATTAGATCCACTGCATACTCCTTTGGTCGTTGAAATTTCCTCGCAAGTTCCAAAAGTTCCGTTTTTAGCATATTTGGCAAAGGATTTAGATGTTCTTCTTGGAGCCATTCAAAAGAGATGTTGGTTGTTTAGTTAGGACCCGGGAGTGATAGGGAGCATTATCTAAAACTAATTTTAATTTTTATTAGTAAATTAATAAAAACCTTACATAATAAGAACCATAAACTATAAGAAAATCATTTGGTGATGTGGTATGAGTAGAAAAGAATAATAGAAGTGATTTCTCCATTTAAATATTTTGAAAAAAAAAAGGATATCAAATAAACCAGATTAAAAAGGTTTAAACAATACAGGGTGTTTTATTATTATTGCAAAAGATTCAAAACGAGTTTCCCTACTTAAAATAAAAAGAAAGTTCTATCATCCTATGTCCGGAAATATTTCATTTCAGTACCAGCGTGTTAAAGTTTTATTTTTATTTTGTTTTCTGAACAATTTTTAAAATTATGCCGATACTATAATTTATTTTGTAGTCATGAGGAGCATGAAAGTGAAATCAAAAAATCAGATTTAAATAAAAGTTTCTTATTTAAATTAATCAGCTGATGATTATATCCCGAATGCAAAAGGTTCAAATCTGATGCATTGATTATTGTAAATCAAATATTTCGAAAATGTTGGTGTAAGCGGACTACTAGTAGGAAACCTTTTTACATGAGGATGATATAGAAATGTATTTTTGCTTAAAAATTTCATTTAAGAAAGCGAAAAGTTATGACGCATCAAAGGTATAAAAACAGTGTAGAGCGTGTAGGAACGCCCCACAAGTGGGAGCCTACTAAATTAAATTCGGATTTCACATGTCAAAAACCCCAAATACCAATTTTATTTAAAATATCGGGGTATATTTTCAAAAACTATGAAAAACAAAATAAAAAATAGAATTTTAACACCCTGTATCACATAATATTTAACCAGATTAAGTTAAATCTGTGTCTACATCTACAAAATAAAGCATTTTCGGACATAGGTTTATCGGAACATTTATTTTTATTCTTAAGTAAGAAACCCTAGCTGAAATTATTCATATTAATGAAACGCCCTGTTTAAAAGTTATTGTCTAGATACCTTTTTGGGTCTATATTTAGTGGCACTATGATTTTTAAATGGAAAACTATTAGCATTATTTGTTAACATCTCATACATGGTCGCGAAATTACGTTTTACATGGTTACCGGGTATCCATATTATCGTGGTAGTCAAGCTTTGGTATTTGACGAAAAAATCAAACTTGCTCAGGTACAAAACCTTTTGAAGATCTGGCGTGCAAATTAAAATCTCGTACCAGAGCCACACACACTTCTTGGTGAATCATCTTGCCAGATTTGCTTTTGCTTTCGTTTGAAAATATCCAGGTCTCATCCAAAAAAACTACATCCCTAAATTGTGAAGTATGATTCTCTATATATTGTTTCAAAAAATTGCAGGCGCTGACTAACAATTTCTGGTTTCTCGCATAAGTATCTCCTATTACAGTTCTTCCTGTAGCGGAAACCTAAATTTTTCACTAATTTAGACAATGAATTTCGACCAATATCCAAAACACTTCGTTCCTTTAAAACGCCTTTTAGAGAATTTAATGTTACAGGAATTTTCTTTGCATATAAATTATAAATTGTATCACGTACATCCATTTTCTGTATCACGTAGATCCTCAGTTTTTGGCTTTTTTCGTTTACGTTTTTCAGCTTTCCTTGGCACTACATTTGCGTTTTTCTCCCGAATAATATTTCAAACAGAACTGTAGCTAATTCCTAAAGCTCGATACTTTCAGCAACCATCTTCGGTGGTTATTGCCATATCGTCGTGTCGGGTAAAATAGTTGGTAAGATTTATTACCATTTGCTTCGCTTGTGGGTTTAAAAACCCAGAAAAACGTTTTTTGCTTTCCATATTTTTTCCAAAAACTTCAAAAAGACTGAAAACTAATTGAAACCAAATAACAATAATACGTTCATAATTTTTATAGGAACTAAGAAAAATAGGAAAACTTATTGTTTGAGTGCCACTGAAAACAGCATGTGTTCCTTCTTCATCTTATGTAAAGCTTCATAAGTCCATCGTTTTTAACAAACGTTGGCAACTATTTGAACATGCCTCACACATAAATGTGAGTAACAACAATTCATAAGTTTGTCGAAGGTTGAGTCGTAGTTGTCTTTATTAGAGTAAACTTGACTTTACCTGCAAAATCACTAAAAGGTAGATTTAAAATGTCTCACATAAATTTTTTTTCTCATGATCAATGAAACATATATCAACTTAAAAAAGATGAAATAAGTATTCAATTTAATATAAAGCTATTATGTCCACTAAGAAAATAAAACACTTTAGAAATGTTACATGTAATATATTTCATCTTGCAACATCATAATTGTATATATTTTCCTATACCACTCAAGGCAACAGCGGATAAAATCTTAAAGAGTACCTCAGCGTGAAATGGCAATTGATGTAGAAATCTTCTAGGAAAATAAGTTGGTTATCTTAAAGAAACATCGAGAAAATTTTTATCTGTGCATCAATTCAAGTTAAAGTTTTATTTGTTTTGTGAAGGTAGTTGTTCCTTTCTTTGTGTAAAATCATTATGTATTATAATTAGTTAAGCTCACTTTTAAGCAAATTTAGGTAAATAAATTAGGTTTTTATTTTTGCTTTTTTGTAGTAAATTTTTTAAAACATTTTTTAGATTATACTACGGAAAAGTCGACTTCATATTGTACCATTAAAAATAACACCAACCACCAGACAATAATCCATAATACATTTTTAAAAGAAACTCAAGTTAAATTAAAATATATTTTTTCAAATGAAATTTAGTTGCTTTTAATTTTGCCTTTTACACATACCAGAATTATTCCAGAGATTATTGCTATAATTGTGCCGAAAATTGACTCAATATTTATTTTGTGTATTACACGCCCAAAATGTTATTGAGAATTATTTCATAAAGTAAAAAGGAACTAGCTAACTGTTGCCACACCTAATAGTAACAACTCCCGCTAATCTATATTTGATATAATTTAACCTACAAAAACCTTTCAATTATTAATTTTCACCTTTCCAGGTTATAAAAAATCCAACAGCAATTAGCATTTGTGGAATGAGCATAATATATTTTAGACAATAATTCTACAAAATTTATTGTAAGTACTGTAGAGTGTAAAACGGTTCTGAGAGTATAAACCTGGAGAAGTGATGATTGATTTTGATTTAAGCAAAAATTTAAAGATTATCGTGCAGTTATAATAGAAAAATTTAAAAGCGTATCTTTTATTAAATTAGTACATAAAGTAGATAGTATAAAAAAACATGTGATAAGTAAGAAATTAAGGAAAAATGGAAAAATCACAGAAAGCCAACTTAGTTGGTGGATAAAATATTTAAAAAAAATGAAATGGGGTATCTATATTTTTCTCGTAGAACCCAAAAACATACAGTTTTAGGACTTTACATTTCTCCATTTTTCCAAAAACATACAGTTTTGTATTTCAAACGGAAATATATGCTTTACCCCACTGTGCAAAAAATAAGAGAAGGGCTTATAAAAACACGCGGATCTGCATAATTACAGACAGTCAAGCGTCACTGAGGGCACTAGTAAACCCCAAGGTAACGTCCAAGCTGACATGGGAATGCCAAAAAGAACTGGAAGTCCTGGGAGAACGCAACAGAGTAACTTCTTTGTGGGAACCAGGACATTCGGGAATAGAAGGCAACGAAAAACCGGATGAGCTAGCGAGACAGAGATCATCCACACCATACTTTGGACCAGAACCTGCCCTTGGAGTAACCAAAAAACAGCACGAGGACAAACCAGGGAATGGATCCTAAACAAACACGAGGAATACTGAGGAAACCTCAGTAGAATTAGACATGGAAAAAACTTCATAGGCGCCCATCCAAAAGAAGAAAGAAGAACTGTTTAGACAAGGTATTAAAAGACTACGCAAAACAGTAGGGTTGCTAACAGGGCAGGATAACCCAAGAGGACACCTACACAAGATAGGCTCATACAATGGGGTCCCAACTTGCAGAATGTACGACAAGGGGGAAGAAACAGTCTACCATATCTTGTGCGGATATGAAGCATTAAATCACAAAAAAAAAACAGGCAGTATTCGGGCAACCGAAAATGAGCCTACAGAAATGGATCAACCAACCAGTTTTGTGGTTATACAGACTTGTAGAAGAGATAAGACTAATGGGAGGATTGGTATAAAAGATAATGGGAGATTAGGCACAAAAAGCCCAAGAGTCTGCGCTGCCTCCGGTGGTAAATCAAAACGGCTCCCAGGGAAAAAAAAAGAAGAAGAAGAAGAAAAGGTAGAATGAAAAACTACGTTTAAAATTTAATTATATAACCAACAGAATTAATAAACATTATTTATAAACAGAAAAAGAAAACGCTAAAGCTTTAAAGAATAGTGACGTTTGTATTTTGGTATTTATTGTTATCTTTTTTTATTTATTATGTTTTTCTCGTTTGCTTTAATTCAAGTCATTTTATAAATATTTTTTAGTTTTAACATAAAAAAATACACAGGATTGCTATTTCACATTTTTTTCAGTATAAAAAAGCCACTTATGTAATATAGTTTGTACTGCGTTGGACCTGATTTTTTTAATACTATGCAGCTATGTGTGAAAATAATAGATACAAAATGAATTTTTAGGGAAAATAGAAACGCCTAAAATGTGTGTTTAAAAAAAAATCTTTCACATTTTATAAATTGATCATGTTATCGCGAGATTGGTTAAATCCCTTCTTCCTAAAGTATTTTTTTAGACATCTCATATTCCCTTTTGATGCTAACACTAAAAGATATAATAATTAATAATTAAGCAAAAGATAGTAAACATATTGTCGATGCTGTAATTATTTTCATAATTAGGAAAAATAATTTAATGACAATAGGCTATATTCCTAATTATAATACTTTTAAAAGACATTATTTTTTTGAACCTCAGGTTATTTAATCAATGTATAGCAACGTTACTTTGTTATTAATACATTTATTTCTGTCACGATTTTTTAATATTAGTTATATAGCTTAAGTTTTTTTTAAAGCAATAACTTTATGGTATGTCCAGGGTATACATAACTGAATTTTATCCCAAAAATTTAAACAGAAAATTCCTAAGATAAACTCTTTTAAAATGAATATGTTCTCGAGTTGTATTGTTCTTTTCTGTAGATTTATTTCCGCCTTTTAGAATATTACTCGGATATCCTATAAATATTATTATTTAACCTCAGCTCTTACTAAAACCACAAATTGCAAGAGTCATATTTAATAAATGATTAATGAACCTGTCTTCTTTTATAACTAGTATTGTTTACAGTTATATACTATTAATAAATAAAGTAGCTTTAAATAAAATTATATTACACGGTATAACTTACTAATTTATTATTATTTTGCGGCGTTTTATTATATTTGATTTATTAAACAGGTACATTGTAACAAAAATTTATTATTAAAAATACAGTGGAATAACAATCTTAGATTAAATAATACCAGAAGTGAGAGCCCCATAATTGGAAATGTATTTTTTACTTATTAAAATAGTAGTTTAGGGCTGCCACTGTGCACTTCTTTAGTTAAAAGTAGAGCTTAGACTAACAGGAACTACAAGCTGGATTTGTTATACATTTTGTTTAATATGCTTATTTTAAAGGTGATACAAGGAAAATATTTATTTCCTCTGCCCATAAAAATTGTTCTTTAGCCAATTAATTCTTGAAGTTTGCAAACAAAAAGACGTTATCTAGTATCAAATCAGGATTGCGCGGAGGACAAAGAATTCATTTTACTTTTTAGTGCATAAATAGTCGGTGCGAGACAAGATGTATAAGAGCTGGTATTATATTGGTGAAAAATGATTCGACGGCACTTAAAAAACAATCATTTAAAATTGACCGTTGTGTTTTTCTAAAGACACTGTTGCCACATGATCAGTTTTTCCGGTTAAACAGGCGACCATTTGTTTCGAAGTGCTTCGAACGCGAGCAACCTTTGTTAAATTTAGTTTATCTTAAAACAAACATACACTTCTAATTAGTTATTGATTCGTACGTATAGATCTATGATTCGTCACCTTTAATAACTTTATGTACTTAAATCATCGCCATTACATTTCTTAAGCATTTCTTTTCACAACTTGACATGAGCATCTTTTAAGGATTTTGTCAGATTATGCGAAATCCAACGATGAGAAACCTTTTATACAACTAAATGATAATGCAATATTCTATATATGCTGGTAAAACTAACGCCTAAATTTACCTCAATTGTTACATGACGATTTTGCATGATTAGTTTTTGCACAGCATTAGTATTTTCCGACACAACAACTCATTTTGGACGACCTTCACTACTTTGCTCGGGCAGCGAACGTTGACGACTATAAAACTGGTTATACCAGCGTTTCTATGGAGGGGTGGGGAAAAAGAACTATCGTTAAAAAAAATTTTAAAATTTGGGGGGGGCTACTAGCAACAGGGTAAATTTTAAAAACGCCAAAGTAATTACAATGAAAGACAAATGAACAAGGACGAAAGAACTTCCGCTCCTTTTTATAAATATAAATAATCATTTAATTTTATCTCAAACCATCCAACTTTTTATGAAACAAACTTTGCCCATGATTGTTTAAAAAGTATTTTACAAGTAAACACTTACACAGCAGTTATTCATATTGACGGAATTTTCTAACTCAGCAAACTTTAATTCGTCAACAACTGCTATTTTTTCAATAACACTAGAACCTTGGACTTCCATTTGTGTTTATTTATTATTTGTTACAACGTGTAAAAAATAGGACCAGACTATACTTTTGTGAGTTTTAATGTGGAAAGTCTGTATACAAACGTACCAGTGGAAGAATCGTTAAGCTTAAAGAAGATCATACACTAGTGGAGCGCACCACTCTGCCGCTGGATGGAGTCATGGATTTGTTGAAGCTTTGCCTCCGTAGTTCTTACTTTCAGGTGAAATAAGTACTAAGCGCAGGATGATAGACTGTCCATGGGTTCATCGCTTTGATGATACTTTTATTGTATGGACAGGTAATGTCGAAAAACTGGAAAGTTTCTTGAAACGTTTAACTTGCCTTCGACCTTGTATTACATTCACAATGGAGAAAGAGCAAAATTCGGCCCTACTTTTTCTCGACGTTCTAGTCAAACGAACCTCAGTATACAGAAAACCTATCCACACTGGACAATATTCGAATCACTTTTAAGAAGAAACAGGCGATCATACGTACTCTATCAATGTGGTGACCTTTTAAAAGGAATCCCTGCAAGAGGAAATAAAAAAATATAACTAGGGATCTTAAGCAGAACGGATACAGTAAAGACTGGTAAAGGAACAATTGAAAAGTATTAAAATAAGACAAAAAATTCTAATTTAAACGAGACTCAACATGACCAAATATTTAGACAATTTCTATATTAAAGGAATTTCGGAAAGATCCGAAATCCGAATAAATATAACATTAAAACAGCATTTAAATCAAAACTACTCTAGAGCTTTTTTCTAAGACGATACCCGACAACACTTTTCAAATAACAAATAACAAATAAAGCCAATGGGAGTCCAAAATTTTAGTATTATTAAAACCATAACATTGTCTAACACTTTCAAACAAACGTTGCCATTTTTTTATCATACTCTTTGCCTATGCTAGCGCACCTATACTAATTAACTGGTTTTTTTTAAAACATT
>JAHBCN010003789.1:0-71006 GCA_019359885.1 Listronotus oregonensis | reverse complement strand
TAAGATCGAAAAATAGAAAAATTTTTGTATTTTATTAAAAATATAAAATTTTCGCGTTTAAAAATAATTAATATTTATATGTTTATACAGGGTATTACAGAATAAAATGCTGATCCTTGGGGTTAATTTTTGGGGTGTTTTTGAAAATTAAATAAGGCTATGTTTTAAAACCCCGTCAAGTTTTCCCAGGGTTTAAAATCTTTAAAAAATCGTTTTTCACAAAACTTTAATAACTTTCTAGATATGTTTGGGAAATTTTGCAACACCCTCTAAGATAACAGCCTTTTTTTGAAGAGAAGATTTTTTTAAAGTTTAACCAGTGGCGTCCTACAAACGTAGACAAAATTTTTAAAAAAAAATATTATGTAAAAAGGGGTTTTTTCCGAAAAAAAAAACCATTAATATAATATCCATTCATTTTAGGCCAAATTTGATTTCCTGACTTATTTTCGTCCGACATGCGATTTTCGCGAAAAAAAATAAAAACAATTTATGTTGGTATGGTTTGGTATGGTATGTGTTTTTTTTTCACTACTTATTTATTTAAATAAGGTGCTTTATTTTACTTGTAAGCGCGCGTAATAAACAATTAAAAAACAGGTATTAACAATAAATGTCTTTTAAATCTCAATTAAGGATAATATTAATACGTGATGGGAATTGAGTAAGAACCTCCCGGCAATTCCCATCACCCACCCCAAATAAAGTAGCAAACACCCTTATTCAAGATCACCGCCTCACAAAAAAAGGACAATAAAAAAAAAGAAATAAAAACAATTACAACAGCGCTCAAGAAAAGAATTACAATGAAAAGATTACCCAAAATGCCTAGGCGACAAAAACATCCACCCAAAAAGGGGAAAAGCAGGATAAAAGGGACAGAAAAGGCCACCCCCCTAGATAAAAGTCACAGACAAAATCGGACGGGTCCTAAGAAAAAAAAAAATCATACCTTTTTTAAGCCACAAACCACAGTAAATATCTTAGGGAACCCAAAAACAAAATCGTTGGAAAAACCATGGGGTCTACAGCATCCCTTGTAAGAACTACAAAAAACAAAGGGGATAAACAAACAGACGCATATCCGTCGGATTGGGGAACATAAAAATATAAAAAATAAAACAAACAACCTCCCCCCTTTTTCCCAACATCACCAAACACAGGACACACAATCGACTTCGAAACTCTAGACAAATTTAGCAAAAAACCCACAAGACCAGACTAATAAAAAAAGCTTCGAAATAGAAAAAGTGGTATTTAAAAAACCCGGACGATGCCCCAAATCCAAGCATATGGAAAACAACCATCCTAAAGGTAAACCAAAGAAAGCGAACAATCCGGTTGCCACCCAGAACAACCCAACCAAACCCCGTCTGCCCACCAGACCGTAACGTTACAACCTTCCCCGGGGGGGGCCAAAACCCCCGGGGTTATAAAAAAAATATATAATATATATATAATATATATATAATAATATTATTATATATATATATATATATATATATATATATATATATAATATATATATATATATATATATATATATATATATAATATATTTTTTTTTAGGAAAGGGTCGCATCACTTGTTACCCAAAGCCCACGGTTACATTTATCACATTTAGAAGATTTAAAAGATCTTTAGTCACCCGGTATAAATGGACATATTAATAACCCTGAATACCATAAATTGTGGATCCCAGGTTGAACGCTTCACGCCCTTTATCCAGAGTTTGATTTGGATTTATTATCCCTATGAATTTTAATTACCCCTCGCCTCAACGTATGTAGCGAGGGTGATAAATGAATTCCGGTTGATTTAAATTTATGAATATCGAACAGTAATAATTCAAAAATTAATAAATTTTGAATCTGTTTAAAATTGTTTTTTAAGTCCAAAAATCAAATTTTTGTGCCGACAAAACAACAGGTGCACATTAATAGCTGTCGATCGGTCATAATCAGCGTTGTTAGCAGACATTTTTTTTCGTACTAGATGTCACTGGTTTCGTATTAGATTTCGGGATATTGTACTAGATTTTAGGTTTTTTCGAAAATTAGCTTTGAGACTTTTTGAAGAATATTTTTTTTAAACCGCTTGCACCAACAATTATTATTTTACCATTATTTTTTGACATTGGGAAAAAGATTTTTTTTATAATTAGTTTTTGTTTTATCGAAAATTTAAAAGATTTTTTTCCCTCCAAACGGATGATGGCGCTTGCCCCCAACTCTTCTTCTTCAAGTTCACAATGGCAACCCCTAAATATTACCTGATTAAAAACGTAGTTTGAATAATATTAAATATTATAAATATTTGTCGTTGCGCATGAGTCAACCAAATAAAAAATACCTCATTGATAAGGTTTCAAAAAATAATTTTTTTTTGTATTTTTTTATTTTAAAAAATTAAATTATAGTTTTTTTCCCCTGACTGGGGAAAAAAAAAAAAATAAATTTTCAAATACCTACCTGCTAAAATTATATTAGTATTTCCCAATATTATCCACCATAAATCTAAACCACATAATTTTTTTTAGACAATAAAAAATAATAAAAAATTTAAAAAAAAACAATAGTTAAAAATCTTGATTTTTTTAAAAAATAATATTTTTGCTCTTTATAAACTACTAAGTGATACAAATCTATAATAATAGCTTTTTTAATAAAACAGTAATATTCTTTAAATTATATTCCTGAATAAAGGCATATTTTCAGACCCATATTTATAGAAACTTTTTTTCATATCGTTATCTTTTAATGAGAAATTACCTCCTGAATATTGGACGTGCCTTTTCGAACACTCTGTATGTAAAATGCATCAAAATTAATAAAGGCCATAAAATTTCCAAGTACAATACCATTTCTCAGTAAAGATTTTTTATTATATTAGTATACCCTCGCATCCTTGGGTTCACAGTTCTACTGTGAAAACATAGTGGATCCTGTAGTTTCACAGTGCTTTCACCGTAGACTAAAATCTTGGTAAATCAAAAATTGTATTGCACAACAAAATTTATTTTTGCTTAAACCCAATTTATAATTTTTCAAATTTTGGAATTAATTTTTTTTAAATGCGATTTAAAAAGCTCCTCTTATCTATTAACCAAAATTACTAAAAAAAAAATCACATCAAAGTTTTTTAAAGCAAAGTAAATCTTACTAGCGATAAAAATATAAGTATTTTTTAATTGCCCTTTTCCATTTTGTTTAAATATCAGCAGTGTGTGTCAGAAGTATGTTTTGTGTTTGTCATAAGTATATTTGATTAGCATCAACAAATTACCTTTATAAACTATTCCAAATTGTAACAATTTTAAAATAATTAAAAGTTAGCAAATTTACTATTTGAAATATTTCGGGTTTGTTTTCTTGAACACAACTTAATAATATAAACTCTAATTTAATTGAATTCCCCGCTCTCTGATTGACATTTGAACTGGCAAATGGCGCCCCCAAATCTTCCTTTTCCCATAGGAAAAGGAGTTCTATTCCCCTTTCATTTTCTGGAAATGACACAAAACGCTGACGGGTGGGTTTTTTTTAATGCGAATTCAAAAGCCAAAAACAAAGATTTTGAGCGGCTTAGCTACAGATCCCCAAAAAAAGTAAGATCTAAAAGAAAGTGCTGCTGCAACAACCCTAATACTACTTATACTTAATAGTCATTTACTTTGTGTCGTAAAGTACTTATTTATTTTTTGTATTGGAGAAATGGTGGGAAAAATTAATAAGATCAGAATTATTTTACCAAAACTATTATGTAAAATTCAGTTTGTTGTTTACTAGTGATAGATTATGGGCGCACGATCAAAATATTTATTTAAATAAGTAAATTAATTTCTTTTTTAAACAGATTCTTTGAAAAAAATCGATAAAGGTAAACAATTTTAAATTCGTTTTTTAAGCTAATAAATATTTTGATTAAATTAAAAAGGGAATTTGTATTACAGGAGAGGCAGTAGCAAGTAAAATATTATAAAATATAGTTAAACTAAGAAGTTTACCTAACTGTTGTAAACACGGTTAGGTTAGGTTAGGTTTAAAATAGTGATGGGATAATTCAAATTAAAAATAATCGATAATCCGATTATTGAAATAATCGCTATCATGCGATTATTCAGATTTAATTTGAATTACGAAAAATAACCTGATTCCACAGAATTGCACCAGTCGCGAAAAAAATAGTAATAACGAATAAGATTTAATATTTTAATAGTAAAGTATATATTTATGTAAATAGAGAGGACAACTTAATATAAAAGGTAATTTTACAAACGGCCGATTTTATTAAAATTTTGTATACGGGGTTTTTGGGGCGCTTATCACGAATGTGAAGTCATATTTTGCCGAACTCTGTTATTTTGAGTTATAACGCCCCACTCAAACCTAACCTCACATCTGCAAAACTCAAATTCCTCCTTCTTAAAACTATTACCCCCAAAAAATGGAAAATTTATGGTAATATACTTATTATTTTATACGATAAATTTAATTTTACCCTAATTTAACAATATTTTTAATAAAAAGCAAACAAGCGCTTTCCAAAAATAATATTTTTACTTTTATAAATGTCAACAAAATTGTCTAGTTATTTTAGAAAATTTTTATGTTTGTAACCAGGACCTTGAAAAAATTGAATGCGCTTAATTTTTAAATTTAAAGGAAAATTAAAATAATTTAAATATCTAAAGTACGCCATTCAATTGTTTTGTACAACATAAAACAGTCAAAATCTCTAGACATTTTTTTGACATTTATAAAAGTAAAAATAATATTTTGGAAGTCTTGTTATGCTTTTTTATTAAAAATATTTGTTAAATGAAGGGTGAAATTAAATTTATCTAATAAATAATAAGTGTATTTCGATAAAATCTTCCATTTTGGTTAATCGTTTAAGAAGGAGGAATTTTAAAAAATTTTTGCTGGTTAGGTTCGAGTGGGGTGTTATAACTTAAAAACTAGCAGAGTACAAAAATTTGACTTCAGATTCGTGATCAGCGCAAAATCCCGGGTTTAAAAATTTCAATAAAATCACTGGGGTAATATAAAAATTTCCCTAAAAAAATTTTGCAAATGGAAAATTTACTTACTTTAAAAAAATAATAATAATATATATTATACAGTTAAAAAAGTCCAGGATCCCCGTTGACAAATTATTAATGGGATCCCGGACTTTTTGACAAACTTATATAATTTACTGTTTGTGTTTAGTTTACGAAATAATTCGAATTATCAATTAATCCGATTATTGAAATCATTCATAATTCAATAATTCGATTCTTAAAATAATCCGATTATGCCCATCACTAGTTTAAAAGTGAGTGGGCTTAACGCCCTCCGATTCAGTTATTGTCAACCTTTTATATTTCTCCCAATAGGTCCAGACTTCTGATGGGAAACTATGACATATTGGGGGAGGTCTTTACCTCCGGCAACAATGTGTCATTTTCGAGAATTGTAATCTAAATCTGCCGTTTCCAGACACGAACATAGTATGGGGGCTTGCTATTTCATTTTCCATGGACATGCGGCACTCAGCGTCTTCCGCTAGACCGATTTTTGCATGTGGTATCTCAATCTGCAGTCCCGTAAGTCCTATTAGAGTGTTAAGGGTGTCTTTGTTTTGTCTAGTAGTCTGACGTATTATTTAAAATTTTAAAATTTAAAACTCACAATATTAATTTATTTTAGTTTTGTGCACTAACAAAGTAAACATTTTGAAATACAGAGCAAACACCCGGTGATATCGGAAGAGTTTTATATTCAGATATAATTTAAGTTTACATAACATTAAAAACCACAATGAATTGTTACACAAAAATTGTTTAAACAACAAAAATAAGATTTATTAAAAAAAGTATAAACCGAATTAAGCCTTTGCGAATTTTTTGTCTGTCAAAATTTTCGCTCTGAACTGATTTTTCGTCATTTTAAGGTGTTATTACTGTATTTTCTTAAAACATATAAATTGGAAATATGAAGGTTCGCAGATTTTTTTAAAAAGAGGAAAAAAAAACCTTTGCCAGTTGTGCTCAATAGGCGTGTATTGTACTTGCATATAATAATATTTCCAAAATTTTAAAATTTGTATGCTGTTTTTATTTTAAAATATAAATATTAAAATTTTAAAAATAAATACTGTGAAAACAAATGTACAAAAAGTATCAAAATCACCGGGGGGAACTTTCGCTCCCCCTTTTCGTCCCGAAATAATACAATAATTTGTGTTAATTAAGATTTTAAATAACTTATTCATTATTTAAGGTTTAATTTAGGGTTTGGCGTTTGAAAACAGTTGTCCCAGAGACCCTAAAAAACTGTATTTTTTAACCAGGGAAATTATATTAACTATAAAAAAGCTTAAAAAAGTTATGCCATCTAAAAAAGTGAGGGGCTTAAGGTCATAGCAAAAGTAGGACAATTTAAATTTTCCCCAAAAAAACCCCCAAATCCCCAATTTATACCATGTTTTTAGTGAAGAAATTATTATGCGAAAACAAAATTAAAAGTTTGACTGTATCTTAGTTTTTTTGATAAAAGTTTACGTTAATTGTATTTTTCGACCTAAGGAATTTGTGTTGCTCTGTCTCATTACTTTTGGGAACCCTGTTTGGAGTTTTTCAATTACTTTTTTTTTATCCAAAAAAGAACATTTTTCCTAGGGTCTCTATAACTGATATAAACTAAAATTAGAAGGCTTTTGCCTAAGATAACACACAAAAGGAGTGATACGTTTGCACTTTTGTCTTAACGTTTAATAAGGAAAAGCTTTCAAGTTAAACACACCAAACACAAATCAGTAAAATAGCAAAGGTAGGTCTAAAGATACTTTTAATTTCACACCTTTTGTAACTTGAAAATCCATTTTAGCGAAAAAGCCAGTAAGTAATGAGAGAAAGTCCTTTATTCATGTCAGAGTGTATCTGAAATATAACATGGGGTATTTATCTACAAAGCAACAATAAAAGAAAAATGATCAGTAATGTAAAGGAGTTTCACCATTGTCTTATAAAAGCCGCGTCAAGTAAAACTAGTGTTTTACAACTAGCTTATTGAAAATTTAATTTTCGGTAATTCTGGATAGTTCTAGTTTGTTTTGATTAGTTTAGACATGAAAAAGTGATTTTGTGACTGGCATGGCTCGGTAATATAGCTTCTTATGAGAGCAAGAATATATTAGTAGTCTAGGTGGAATCGGCCCATGAGTACCCAACACTATTCCAACTCAATTTCAGTTTTAACAATATGGCACCAGGTGGCCCCATGGCAACATGCATTTACATCATCAGTAGGGCAATCTAGAGAGGATCGTGAAAAAAAATTGAGTTGGAATAGTGTTCGGTACTCATGGGCCGATTCCACATAGACTATTAATATATTCTTGCTCTCATAAGAAGCAATATTACCAAGCCATGCCAGTCACAAAATCACTTTTTCATGTCTAAACTAATCAAAACAAGCTAGAACTGGCCAGAATTCCCGAAAATTAAATTTTCAATAAGCTAGTTGTAAAACACTAGTTTTACTTGACGCGGCTTTTATAAGACAATGGGTGGAAAGCTCCTTTTACTTATTACTGATCATTTTTCTTTTATTGTTGCTTTGTAGATAAATACCCCATGTTATATTTCAGATACACTCTACACAAAAGGTGAGAAATTAAAAGTCTTTTTAGACCTTAACTTTGATATTTTACTGATTTGTGTTTGGTGTGTTTAACTTGAGAGCTTTTCCTTATTAAACGTTAAGACAAAAGTGCGAAACAGTATCACTCCTTTTGTGTGTTAGTCTTAGGGCAAAAGCCTCTCTAATTTTAGTTTATATACAGTTGCAGCCGTAGAGACCGCTAGGACAAAATGTTCTTTTTAGTAACGGATAAAAAAAAAGTAATTGTAAAACTCCATATACAGGGTGTCCCAAAAGTAATGAGACACAGAGCAACAGCAGATTCCTTAGGTCGAAATAATACAATTAACGTAAACTTACCTTATCACAAAGTTAATAATAACTAAGATACAGTCAAACTTTTAATTTTGTTTTCGTTTTTTCATAATAATTTCTTCACTAAAAGACATAGCGGTATAAAATTGGGGATTTGGGGGTTCTTTGAGGCGAGAAATTTAAATTCGTCCATACTTTTGATGTTGCTAGTAGAGGGCGCTAGCTACAGCCTACCTCACTTGTTTTAGATGGCATAACTTTTTTTAAGCTTTTTTTAGCTAGTTAATATAATTTCCGCTGCGTCAAAAATATACAGTTTATTTAGGTCTCTAGGAGCAACTGTTTTCAAACGCACTTTAAATCCCTAAATTAAACCTTAAATAACTCTGAATAAGTTGATGGTAAAATCCTTAAATTAACACAAATTATTGTACTTATTTCGGGCGACCGCAAGAGGAGGCAGGAAGGTTCGTGGCCCCCCGGTGAATTTTGATACTTTTTGTACATTTTTTTTCACAGTACTTAGTCTTTTTAAAATTTTAATATTTATATTTTAAAATAAAAACAGCATACAAAGTTTAAAATTTTGGAGATATTATTATATACAAGTACAATACACGCCTATTGAGCACAACTGGCAAGGTTTTTATTTTGCCTTCCCTCTTCCTCCTAAAATAAAATACTGCGAACCTTCATAGTTCCAATTTATATGTTTTAAGAAAATACAGTAATAACACCTTAAAATGACGAAAAATCAGTTCAGAGCGAAAATTTTTGACAGACTAAAAATTCTGCTAAAGGCTTTATATTGCGGTTTTATACTTATTTTAATAAATCATTATTTTTTGTTGTTTAAACAATTTTTGTGTAACGATTCATCTGATGGTTTAATATTATGTCAGCTTGAAATTATATCTGAATATAAAACTTCTTCCGATATCCCTGATGTTTGCTCTGTAGTTTCACAATGTTTACTTTCTTAGTAGCACAAAACTAAAATAAATTAATAGTTGTGAGTTTTAAAGTTTAAATTTAATAGTACCGTCAGACTACTAGAGCAAACTAACACTCTAATAGGACTGTACACAGGGCACTGCAGATTGAGATACCACATGCACAAAATCGGTCTAGCGGAAGACGCTGAGTGCCGCCTGTCCATGGAGGAAAATGAAATAGCAGAGCCCCACATACTATGTTCGTGTCTGGCAGCGGCACGACTTAGATTCACTATTCTCGGAAATGACACATTGTTGCCAGGAGGTAAAAGACCTCTCTCCTAATATGATCACCAGATTCATCAGAAGTCTGGGCCTATTGGGAGAAATATAAAAAGGTGTGAGCCACAATAGACCGGTCGGTCGCGGTGGAGGCACTTTTAAACCTAACCTAACCTAAACGTGCTTACAACAGTTAGGTAAACTTCTTACGGCGGTTTGCACCACTGTGGTTTAAGAAGTTTTAAGTCCTTCTTAACCTAAGTTGCATTGAGACGGTGTCAAATATTATGACAATAGTCACATTCAAAACGTCCCTTAGTTAAGAAAACAGAAAACCACAACGGTGCAAACCGCCGTTAGTTCAACTATATTTTATAATATTTTACTTGCTACTTTGCTAGCTTAAAAAACTAATTTAAAATTGTTTACCTTTATCAATTTTTTTAACGCATCTGTTTAAAAAAGAAATTAATTTACTTATTTAAATAAATATTTTGATCGTGCGCCCATAAACTATCACCAATAAACAAGAACCTGATTTTTAAATAATAGTTTTGGTATAATATTCTGATCTTAGTAATTTTTTCCGCCATTTCTCCAATACAAAAAATAAATAAGTACTCTACGACACAAAGTAGATACTATTAAGTATAAGTAGTATTATGACCGATCGACAGCTATTAATGTAGCGACCTGATTGTTTTGTCGAAGCACAAATACGTGTATTTTATGGACATTAAAAAAACATTATTTATAAACAGATTCAAAACTTATTAATTTTTGAATTTTTACTGTGGCTCGATATCGTCATAAATTTAAATCAACCGGAATTCATTTATCACCCTCGCTACATACGTTGAGGCGAGGGGTAATTAATGTTCATAGCGGATAATAGAATCCGAAATCCAAAGCTACAATGGACTAAGGTCGTGAAGCGTTCAACCTGGGATCCAGCAATTTATGGTATTCAGGTTATTCAGAGTATGTCTGTGAACGTTCATGTTATACCGGGTGACATCAAGATCTTATAAATCTTCTGACATGTGATAAATGTAACTAGTGGTGCATTTGTAGGTGAAGCAAGTGATGCGACGCCTTACCTAAAAATAATAGGTTTTGTGAAATTTTAAATATACTTAAAACTAATTTTCTATCCAAATAAACAACTAACATTTATTTAAAGTAGTTGTATCGCGATAGTCGGATTCAAAAGTTAATGCTAGAGTATACAGCACAGCCGGTCAGTCGTCACCCAGTGGAACGAAGCATCACTGTGCCACCCAAATTACTCTACAGTTCACTTAAAAGGATAAATTATTTGGCATGTCTCCAGGATAAAGATATTTAAATTTGATTTTTGAAAATTATACTTTTTTTTATATATTATTATGAAAAGCTAGTCTGCTCTTGCAATAATAGTAACAATAAACATAAAAGAATATATTATAAAATATTTAATTTTTTATAAAATTGATTTATTATTAAATACTATTTGCTTATCGATTCATCTTTTTGGATTTTTGACTTGGATTTTTATGTTTTAAAAATTTGTCTTAAAACCTTAATTTTTACAAAAAAAAGTATTTGGCACAAAAATGATCAAGATTGAGTTTTGTCATACATTTTTTAGCTTAAAATGCCCCAAGAAACTGTGCAACATTTTTGTTATTCCGACAAACGGCCATAATCTTCCGAAATTTTTTACGCAAAAGGGACTTTTACTTATAAAACGTGCAGGAAAAATTGTTTTCAATAAAAATTGTTCAAAATCATTTTAGAAATACGAATAATCTTGTTTAATATTTTTAAACACATTTTTGGATCTCTCGAAAAGTAGCCAAATAAAAAAATGTTACTTTTTCTAGATTTCGGCAGACATGGTCTTTTAGCATTTATTAAGGTTAAGATCCCAAAGACTTTCTAATCTATAAATTTGTTTCCAAAGCTGACAAATTTTTGGGTAGGATATTGGTCACTTATTTATTGATAAATGCCCGTTATCTCAAAAATAGTCTATTTTACAGAACAATATTTTTTGCACAAAAATTAATTCAGGAACATGGGTAAATATTTTTAACATTTTTGCATAAGCATTTTTCCAGAAATCCGAAAATTTATCCAAAAATTCTGAAAAAATATATCCGTATTTTTTGAATGATTTTAAACAATTTTTATTAGTCCGTCCCACTTCGTGCTCCGTGACACCCCGTATAAAAACACGGATCCTGGTTTTACACCTTTTTATTGGATATCAAGTTTACAAACGTGTCTATGGTAACACTTTAACGTAACGTAATTATGCCAACTCTTTAACCTTTAACCGGCTGTCAACTTCTCGTCTCTTCGAAAGACAAAACTAAACTGGCCCGTGCGGACTTCCTTCGCGCTTTATATAGTAATTTGAAAAGAATAGAAAAGTCTGGAAAAGTCTAGAGTTAGCTGGAAAAATTCTTTTACTATAGGATGCAAGAAAAGTGTAAAATGGATGTCTCCAGCGCCCTCAGGATAATCCGCAATGGCCGTAGAAAAAGGGAAAAATTAAGGTAATTTATTTCAAATAAATTATTAACCTAAATAAAATAATGGTAACCTTCTACAATTTTATTAACTAAACAGATATTTTTAAACTCCGTAACAGTACTATTTCCAGCCAATCCCGTACAAATACCTGCGTCTAACTGCTCGTTTGTAAAATCTGGCAACTATGTTTTTAAAAAATAATCAATTCTAACGTATACATACATATATGTACTTTATTTGCGGATTAAACACATGCGTTGTTGCCAGATTGTTTTTACTGTTTTTCTTTCAGGATTTCAATTGGATTAATTTGTCACTATTTATTAATTAATATTTCAAAAACTGTATCGTAACAATCAATGAGACTAATTTTTTAAAAAATCCTTAGTTATTTAATATTAGTTTACTTTTTTATAAACATAGCAAATAAATCTTGAGAGTTAAAATTATATTTGTAAGTTAAATTTTCGTCATTTCGTATAGTACAATGCATAAAAGCCTCAAAAACACGATCTTTGCAATTAAATATATCCGGAACTATATTGTTCATAAATTTCATATTGGAGGAAGTCCATGCAGAATTATTAAAATAATAATCAGTATAAATTTCAAAAAGAATCCTAAAAAAGTGCCGCTTGTGATACAACTACTTTAAGACTAATAGGAACCTGATATACCCTCCTGCAAAAGTCACTACTTTGTATTAGGCTTAAACGCAAACGCTCTGCTGCACTCTCCAGCCAAGCTGCAGAGGCGAGCTCAAGCGTCGCCTTAAGGAGTCGGAAACCATACACCGTTCACTAAGCTTCTGAAGAAGATAACATTTTCCTGGCAAGTATCATGTTTGCAATAACCACTTTTTTGTTTTTACTTTTCCATTGTTTGCTGGCAATGTACATTTTCCATATTGACATTGATGGTAAAGCACTGGCAGTTGGTGGTAATATTATCTCTTCTTCTTCATGTACCGTCTCCCTTTCGTAGGTTGGCTATCATCATTGCTATTCTGATTTTGGAAGCTGCTGCCTTAAATAGATCGGATGACGAGACATGGTATATTTTTCTTTTTTTCACATATCTTTTTCCCACAATATTTCGCTGGATTATAAGTTGCAGGATCTCATATTTTGGACCTCTCCTGATGTGGCAGAAATATTGCAATTTCCTTTTCTTCACTTCATGTAGGACCTCTAGTCTTTTTTTATTCTTCTTAGAACCTCCAGGTTGGTCTGTCAATGATATTCTCAACATTCGACGATAGGTCCACATCTCGAAGGTTTCCTCTCGCAATGCACGTTGAGGGTCCAAGTTTTTACACCTTAAAACAGAACTGGGAATAC
This sequence comes from Listronotus oregonensis, assembly GCA_019359885.1. NCBI lineage: Eukaryota > Metazoa > Arthropoda > Insecta > Coleoptera > Curculionidae > Listronotus > Listronotus oregonensis. Next base: position 57,986 of record JAHBCN010003789.1, on the reverse strand, counting down.
ATAACATTTGAGCATCCGAATTCTAGGGTCCAGGCTCAAATCCCGACTACAGAGCAGCTTCTTGATCTTCACAAAGGATACACGGGCTTTTTTAATGCAAATCCTTATTTCTGAACAATAGTCCACGGAACAGTTGACACTTGTACCTAAGTAGTCATACCTCTCGACTCTTTTCAGCCTTTCACATACAAATGTTCGTTGGTCACTTTAGTCTTGGTGACAATTAGGTTTTTGGTCTTCTTAAAATTAAGTGTCAGGCCATATTCTCGACTAGCTATAATGACATTATTCAACATATTCTGAAGGTCGTGCATGTTTTTGGCGAGAAGTACTGTATCGTCTGCATAACGCAAATTGTCCAGTGAAATGTCGTTAACTCATATTCCACCGGCATCATTTTCAAGGGCTTTGGTGAAAATTTCCTCTAAATAAAGGATAAAGAGAAGTGGCGAAAGAACACACCCTTGCCTGCCTCATCTCTTGATTTCCACTGCTTTCGTCAGTTCAGATTGGTCGCGGACAGACGTACTTTGGTTTAGGTACAGTTTTACTAATATTTGTATATGTATAATATTATACCAACATTTAATATACATTGAAAAGTCATCTCTAAATAAACACTTATTGACAATACATTTACCATGAAGGAGGCTGGCACGCAAAGAAAACGCGTTAAATTCAAATTTCCCGCTTAGCCGAACAACTTTTGGGTTTCGGGCTTAGCCGAACAACGTTCTAATTTGACATAAAAAAAACTTACTCGTTTCTTGCCGTGTACCGTTTGTTTCTGTCTTTTCCTAAAGTTTTCTAATGATTTGTTAGTTTTAAAAAGAAAAAGGTTCTTTTTAATAGAGTAAGTAACCAATGAGTGTCTGCAGAACTGACCTTAGTGTCTGTGTAGTCTTCAGTGATTGTGAATAAAAGAAATGGCTATAAAGCCTCTAAGTAAGTAAAGTATACATTAGTGTTCAGCATATTGGAAAAGCCCTTGACTCGTGAGTTAGTCAGGTAATTTTTTACTCTGCGGGCCAATTTCCGATTTCCACCTAGGAGATTTAACCAGAAGTTGTCTCCTCTCAGGTGAAAAAGATTTGAGTTTTTGTGTTAAAACTCATTTCTTTTCACCCACCAAAATAGGATCAGTTTAAATTATTATTTATGGGGTGAGGCCTTTTTGACAACATGCCTTAAATAAATTTACTGAAGTTCAGTAGTACGCAAGTAATTAACCGAGAAGCTTACCTTCTGAAGATGCCAAACACTCGTGCTGACGAAACGTCAAGAAGGCCAACTCACCGACGACGGCCTAACAACCCAAAAAACAGTAGTCTATGTTATAGGATATTAGCAGCTTTAGAAGAAAATATATTTAAATGTATTTATCTCAAAATAAATTACTGCTCCAGTTAATAATTTACGTAAAAACCAAAAATAATAAACAGTTCAATGAAAAATAACAAGTCGCCACGCGACGCCAATACGGGTAGAACAATAGCGGTAAAACTCGAACTTCAGCGTTATTCTTACCTACGCTAGGAACCTCATCATTTTTTTACGTCAGTACACACAGGGTGTCCGAAAAGTCTTAGTACGAGCCAATATCTTCGAAGTTAGTAAATAAAGAGAAAGCACATTTTGGTGAACGCATACGTATAAAAAAATCTATTTCTTTACGCATTTACGAAACGAATATACCTGCACAAACTAGAGGTCTCTACTATCACCCGTTTCCGATTAAGAAGGGATTATATATAAATGTTTAAAATGACTACCACCAACCTCTTGACAATAATAAAGTCTATATTGAAATTCTGCTCTTACGTTTGTCAGAATTTGCGGTATATTAGTGGCGCACACACCCGTGATTCGTTGTCGTAGTTCTTGCAAGTTTTCTGGTTTTGTTGCAAATACCCTCTCCTTTACTTAACCCCAAAAGAGGAAGTTAAGGAGAGCGGGGTCCGAGGATCTTGGTGGCCATTCAATAGGCCCTTTACGCCCAATCCAGCGTCAAGAAAATTCCTCATCAAGGTATTGTCTTACAGTTAAATGAAAGTGTGAAGGTGCCCCATTCTACTGAATAATCTTAGTCAAAAGCATTATTCTCAATAGAAGCTCCAATTGCAGGTGTAATAGCTCCTTCTTAAAGTTGTAAGTATAAGTGTCCGGTAAGATTTCCTTCAATAAAAAAAGGACCAATTACCGTATTACCGAAAATTCCCGCCCATACGTTTAATTTCTCAGAATTTTTTGTGTATGGCCTTCTTCAATCCATCGAGCATTTGGATCACTCCAGTATCGACAAATGTGTCGTTTAACTAAATCATATCCAACAGAGGTAGTTTGGTTGTGTGGCAATTAAATGTTCGATAGATTCACAAAACTACAGCCTTCGATTTGGGTCATCTTTACTAAGTTCTTGTACAAGATGAACTTTAAAGGAATAAAATGTATGCTTGTTGCACTGTTAATTTGCCTATGTTACCTACATCGGCAGCTATTTTGCGTACTGATTGCTTTGGTTCAATGGCAATTGTTCTCAAAATTTGTATTTGAAGCTCCTCGGTTTTAACGAACGGGCGACCGGATCTTGGAGCGCCTTTTACGCTAAAATTTAAAGAACAATCTTGCTGCCTCATGATAATTTCGATTAGCTTGTCCATACCAAAAAATTATTTCAACTTTATCTTCATTTGCGCAAACTATAGCGAAACGTATAAAAACACAAAATTTATTAATGCCTTCTCAATGTTACTCTCAAACTAAAACAGCATAAACGGATAGTGCTGGAGAGAGATAATAGAAAATTGTCGTAAAAAATTATTTACAAAACGTGGTGATAAATTTATTTTTTCTTGAATAAATTTAAAACGTTTTATTCGGATGCTGGTTACCTTTCAGACCTCTAGTTTGTGCAGCAATGTTTGTTTTTTAAAGGCCTCAAAAATAAGCTACATATCAACATAGGGTTCCATTTAAGATTTTTGGGTGCATCCCCTGGTGCAAGCCCGGCAAAGGTAAAACTTTTGTAAATGCATAAAGAAGTAAATTTTCTTGTACGTATGCATTCGCCAAAATTTGCTTTCTCTATATTTACTTAAGCTTCAGAAATATTAGCCCGTACTAAGACATTTTGGACACCCTGTATACTTCGTGTCTCTAAGGGTTTTTGTGCTGTAAATTATGCTAATGAATCTGGCTTACCTACATTTTTAATTGATTAACTTTTTTGGTCCAAAGCTTGACTTCCATCAGTGCCTTTTTTAACCAGAGCGGGCCCTAGGCCACATAATTTTTTTCGCCTCCCCCCATTACATTTAGAAAAAATATAATACCTATGTATATGTTGTAGCCAGAATATAAAATTTGTCTTTTTATAAAACGCCTAGTCGTTTTACAAAGGGCGGCCAGGTTGTCAAATATTAATTTTCGGTTCATTATTTTTCTATCTGGATAGCTATTTTATAAAACGACTAGGCGTTTTATAAAACGACAATGACTACTCAGCCAGATTGTTAATCGATAAAGTTTTTTTACCGTTTAACATTCTGGCGGGTGAAGTACTTTAGTCGGTTTGTAAAATACGAATTGTATTTAAAAGTATTTAATAAAATATATTGATGCCATAGATAAAGATACATATTTGACAGTATTAAGTAGATATAAAAAAATGTCTTTGTACCTATAAGACAGTTAAAGGAATATTTAAATACGCTTTATTTTAAATATAACAGCATTTGGTCAGCAGCACGTTTTTGGCCAATTGTACATTGTGTTCTTTGTGTTTTTATTAATTCTAAATTTGAAAATCTGGCTAATGCTGGCTAAAATGCATTAGCCGCCACAATGTCAAACGATGAATATCTTTTAAGCGTTTAAATCTGGCCGAGTAGTCACTGTCGTTTTATAAAACGCCTAGTGGTTTTATAAATCAGCTAGCCAGATAGCAAAATAATGAACCGATAATTAATATTTGACAACCTGTCCGCCCTTTATAAAACAACTAGGCGTTTTATAAAACGACAGGTTTTATATTCTGGCTACGACATATATACCTATATTTGTGTGGATACATAGATATTTATAATTTGTTTGTGTTTATAGGCAACGTCGGAACGCATTAATAAATAAAACAAAAGGAAAAACAAAATTATATTTTTATAAATTTAAACTGACTATAATTTATTCTCTTATGCTATATTTTTATTGGTATCATTGATACTATAATTTTTAGCGACGATAACATCATAGTAATAGTATTAATGCAGAATATTATTAAGGTTTGTTAAAATCAATGTTGTACCAAATAAATTGATATAAATTTATTTTCTAATAATTAGATATAAATACATATATGAAGGTTTTTGTTTCTTGTCATAAAAACATATGGCGATTTTCGGGCCCCTCTAGACTACGGGCCCTAGGCCCGGCCCAAATGGGCCTAGTGGAAAAAAAGGCACTGACTTCCATCGTTTTTCCTCCAACTCTTTATAATATGTCATAGGGATCGTGAGTAGCAAAGCAACATCCCAGTTAGTAAAGCGACCAAGGGGGAGAGATTACTAATATTTGTTGTATGGGTAGTGAGAATAAAGTCTAACAGATTTAAATTATGGTTATAAACTAGAATACAGTAAGAAAGTTTTTTTTTATAAAACTGATAAAAAAGTTACCTACTGCGAAGGTATCGGCTGATGATTGATATCAAGAAAATTAGTACAAAACATCATTTTCTTTAGGTGAAAGAAAGTTAAAGAGATTAGAGTAGATAAGTTGAGTAAAAGACATAAAGATAAGTAAGTTTAAGCAAAAAATTGTCAGATTTACGCAATTTACGCCACCATGGAAACCAAGGAATAGAAGACATTCCTACCTAGGAAATATTAATTGGTTGGTTAAAGTGTTAGGACCAGGGCCCGCTCTAGCCTTTCGGCGATTCTGGGCAAAAATAAGAATTTCCGCTCCAGAAATTGATTTTGGGGTAAAGGAAAGAGGTATTGAATTAAATTTATTAAATTAAAATACAATTTTTTTAAGGTCTAATTTTTCGCAATTACGTGCTGGATAGATATAATAGCTAAGTCATTTAGTTGAGGTTGTGTTGATGTTGACCTTAAAATTTTTTTAATTCATTTTAGTTTGGAGAAACTTCTTTTCCCAGTGGCGACACTTATTGGTGTAGTTAATAATATACGCAACGCAATACTTAGATTTGGTGCGAGGTTTAAATTTGCAATAAATTTGAGTACTTCAAGAAAACTGCCTTTTTTACTGAAAGATTAAACACAACGGGTATCTCATCCGCCAATTTATTTCCATTTAAATTGGATAAATCTTCATTGCTTAAAATATTTTCCAATTCTTTACAATGGGATATTAAATTAACTTTTGGCATATTTTTTAAATTGTAGATGTCATAAAAAAATTCAAAATATGTACTATGGTCACTTAGAAGTTTAAAGCAAGTATCTAAAGAATTAAGGGCTTAATCAATTGTAAAGAAAAATATTTACTTCATATTCTCTTTTAGGATCCTTGAGCGCTTCATCTCTATGTACATAGGAATACTGACTTTTTATTATTGGCACAAAATTATTGGATTATAACATATTGTATTTAAATTCGTGTACATATTATTGCCAATCCTTTAGCATTACAAAAGAAAGTACAAATAACAATAGTGAAAAAAATATTTTAACCTAACACATATGCTTCTGGACCAAAATAAGAAGTTTTTAACTAGAAATTTTCGCGTATATGGCACAATTCGGCGTAACAAAGAGAGCGCCGCGCCGCAGATAGATTTTAAAGCTTTTAATAAATTCATAATAAAGATTTTATTGTTCACAAAGAAAATGGTAAATGCTTAATGTGAAAAAAATTAAAAATTAAAAACTGGCACCCAAAGGCGGCTTTATTTATTAATTTACTTGTTATGTGTTTTATATTTTATTGATATAAATGCCGCCCCAAATTTTGCCGCTTCGGGCAAATGCCCGGGTTGTCCCCCTCTCTAAAGCGGGCCCAGGTTAGAACTGACCTAAAATATATTTAGAAATAATAGGTATTTAGATGATTAAAGGAGATATAGAGTAAAAATATTTCCGTTTGAAGTCGAGTCAATGGATAGTTTTAAATGACCTTGAACATTTTAATAGTAGATACTTAGGAGCACCCCTTACCTAAAGATCTAAATAGAATAATTTTTAACTTATTTATTTCATATAGCGCTAACAATTTATATCTCTAATCAATACATAATATGTTATCTCATAAAGTAATTTTAATAACTGTTTGTGAGCATATCCCTTAACTGTCACACCCTCACATCCCTATATCTGGATACATCAAGATCCTAAAATACATAGCTACACGTAAGTTTGTTTAAATAATGTGTGTATAGTGCAAAACCTGCATCGCCATAGTTCTTCCTTGAAATATAAGCTTTTCGAAAAGTAATACTTTTGTCATTGGGATTCCATTCCGTGTAATTCTTGACGAAATGGCGACGGCTACGTTTAAAAATTCCAAAGCAAGTCTTCTATTTTTTGAAACTTGCATATTTAATATTTATAATAAAATAAATAATGAATTAATTATTAGAATAATGCATAAAGCGATAAATATTTTAATTTATTAAAGGATATGACAAAATGTTATATAAAATAAATATTTATGTATCTCTTTATCCATATTTATTGGTTCAAAATATTCATAATATAAATTATACAGAAATAAATTAGTAAAAGCCATTGCCTAACTGTGTACATATTTTATTCTTTTAAAATATTTTAACAGAGGAATACAACAATATTTTTAAATTAAAATTTTAACTATTGTATTTACTCAGAAAAAGATTTACACAGATTGTAATATAAAGGTTCGAAATCTATTAAATGGTGGATCTTTTGTAAAAATAATTGTTTTTTTTTTGGTTGTTAAGCTGTATAGGTTTTTGTTTTTAATTGCCAGGATGTTAAATTTTTTTAAGAAATTATGTTTTTGTTTTTTTTTACTTTTAATCATTAAAAGATATGGCGATAAAATTTTAGACATTGCTGTTTTTGGTGTTGCGGTTTTGCATTGGTAGAAGTAAAGAAATTGACTTCTTAGGAAACTTTATGGTGTGCATATGAATTATTACAGTTTACAGAGCACAATAGAAGCTGTTTTGGTACCTTAAATTTAAGTGCAAACCACCAGTACCATTTTTTAAAAAGTGACGTTGAACATAAAAAAAATTGTTTCTTTTGTTTAAAGTTAGTTTTATCCTTATTTTCTATATAAAAAAAAATTGCTTTTACAATAAAAAAATGTATTTAACTATAATTTATTCGAATTAAAAGTATTGCAGAGGGAAGTCAGAAAAACAGGTAAAATTGACTATTTTTTGAAAAGTTTATAATTTGGGCCCTTATAAAGTTAAAAAGCTGATCTTCCGAAAAATAATTATTTATAATATGTTGTTCAAACAAGCTAATGGCAAAAGCTGTAGTTTTTTTAAATCGCACTTTAAATAGTTTGAAAGGCTCAGCGTATTAACTGGAATTGTCCGATATAAATGTAGCAAACGGATTTCCAGAAATTTGACAAAATGTATAAAAAACGGCCAGGAACATAGCTTTAAATGCGCGATCTCACTGTTGGAACATAGTGAAGGGTCAAAGCAAACAAGAAGAAATGTTAAACAACTTGGACAATGAATTAAATAAATATGATGCTTTCTGTGCGTGTGTAATAAAGCACATATTGCATATAAAATAGATATAATGGAAAAAACCGTAACAAAATGCAAAATGTCAACAAGAGAGCTGGTATTTTGCACAATTTTTGCTTCTAACATTAGGAATAGGAACTGTATACTTTTTTTCTGGGTACGTTGATAAGGACATGCAAAGAATATAAACTTACCCTTTTCATATGTAAAACTGTCTATAGCTTGAATGGACAAAGAATGAAATTTGTTTTCAAAATATTCGGAGCGACTTGAAAACTTTCCCGGTCCAAGTGTCCACAAGTCTCGTTCCCTATCTCTCATCCTAAAATAAAAATAAACATATTGGTTAAATTGGAAGGTAAAAAAAAATAGCTACTTTAACAACTCATATATTTTATTTATTTATTTTATATTTTTGATGTGGAATCCAAACCATAATTTTGTATAGTCTGTACATCTAAAATCGTTTGTTTAGCCTAACTCAAAACAAACAAATTAAAAAATAACTTTAACAACAAGCAAGCTTTCTTTGTTAAATTTTAAAAGTGGCCTCTGTTTATCCCAATATATTTTCTTTTACTTGAAAGTTAGTTATGTTTTACTTTCAAGTCCTAAAATTGTCTTTTTCACTTATAACTCTTTTGCAGTTAAGGTTTTTTTCTGCAGCCGTACCGAAAACAAAACTTTTGGTATGATTCATTAAATTGAAAGTTCCACTTTATACAAATCGTACCGAAAGCAACTATTTTTGGGACGATTTTTTTCTTTTTTGGGACGATTTTTCTTACTTTTGGAACTATTTAAAAAAAAAAATTAATAGTGAAAGTGAAGCCAAATTGATTCCACATAAGATTGGTAAAGCTGCTAAAACGGCTACTTATGAATTATTGCCGCTAAAATCAAGAGAAAGCTATGAACTGGTCTACAATTTATTTCAAAAATGGAGCAGTTATAAAAAGTGTATACTTTAAATGAAGAAGACATTCTTGCATATTTAATGAAAAAATCTAAAATTTTAAAGCCTTTGAGCCTCTGGAGCAATTACTCAATGCTTAAATCCACAATTAACATTAAAAATAATATAGATATAAGCCGCTATCCCAAAGTTATTGCTTTGCTTAAAAGAAAATCCGTTGGCCACAAACCAAAAAAAATCAAGGGTATTGAATAAAAAAGAAGTAGATAAATTCTTATCAGAAGCTGGAGATAATATTTACCTAGTAACAAAGGCAATATAATTATATGTAATTTTTCTTTGTCCTTTTGATTAATTTTTATGCATATTTTAGGTTGCATTGATCATTGGTTTAGCAGGTGCTTGTCGTCGTGAAGAGTTTTGTAAAATAACTTTAGATGATATAGAAGATAATGAAAAATATGTTAGTAATTAAATTTCCCAATTCTAAAACGAATATGGAAAGAACCGTTGTCGTCATTTGAGAAAATAATATTTCTTTACAGCAAATATTTGTCATTACGTCCAGAAAACACACCACATCGTAGATTATTTGTATATGACAAAAAAGGAAAATGTACTACACATGGTATTCAAACTTTTGGTAATATCGCCTGCAAAATTGCTGAATTTCCTAAATTACCGCATCCCAAAGAATACACCGGGCACTGTTGGCGAAGAAGGTCAGCTACTTTATTAGCTGATGGTGGTGGTAGTATAACCAATTTGAAGAGACACAGAGGCTGAAAATCAACCAGTGTAGGGGAGAGATACGTAGAAAATTTTTTTAGAAACAAAATTCACATAGCATCACAAATTGAAAAGGGTCGTAACGAAATTAATATTTCGAAAACTAGTACAAATACTGATACGTCTAATAATATTAATTTCAAAACTGCCACTTCAGTTCATATCCGTAATAAATAGTAATAATATTAATATAAGTAATTGATATAATTGTGTAATTAATATTCATAAGTAATGTATTCATAAGAGCAATTGTTATGTTATATGTAATTTATAATAAAAAGTTTATACTTGTAAGTAATGTATCCATCCAGATTCTTTTTAACATAATAAACGTCCGCAAAAATATAATATACGAAACACGATTCAAAAGTGATTTTACGGGATTCGCAGTATTCCAGAACTCCTGGAAACTTTCTACCCAGCCCGTAAAATATCACTTTCGGAACTTGTTACGTAAATTACTATTACGTCTGTTAAAAATGGTATAATCACTAGTAGGTAGGTAGGTAGGTGCCCTTCTCTCCCGGTCTAGTGACGTGGGTAGCTACCAGGTCCTTGTTACAGGAACCAGATGTTCTTTCTGAGGCCGCATCTCCGGCCTTATCCTATGAAAACGGTCCCATCCGCTTTCTGTTTAAAGCCAGGGAACCCTTTTTCCTATAAAGGCGGTTCTGTCTGCCTTCTGCTTGGATTCAGGGAACCCTTCCTAAGCACCTGTTTGTTCGGGATGGATTAGCCCTTCCCCGTGAAACAGGCGCCGGTGACTTCAGGGGCACCTTACGAAACGGATTAACCCGTTTTGGTCGGCGCACTTTTGTCTGCTTGTGACCTTGAGTGGCACCTCTCGAAACGGATTTATCCGTTTCGGTCAGGGCACTATGTCACTTTTTTCCTATGAAAGCGGTTTTATCCGCTTTCTGTTTGGAGCTAGGGAAGTAATAGTCCACCACGGCAGAGGTCCGCATTACCGCATTGAGGCTAGATACTCTGAGAGGTCGCCCTGTATCTCAGAGGCACCGCTGGGGACACCTGTCTAAGGCACAGGATGTCATTCACTCATCAGCACGGTATACTAACACCTTGAGTTAAAGCCTTGTGTTCATCTTAGCTTCGGATCCCGTTTCATACGGTGGCAACAAGAGTTGCCGATAACCAGCAACTCTAGCGTATGTTCCAAAAGATCCTACTGGGCCCAACCACAACGACGATGTGTGAACACAGCGGTTGGGATAATTACTAGTAGTCCATTGGAAATATTAAAAAGATCCTAAAATCCCAGAAACTTTTTCTCCATTAGATTTTTTTGCATGAATTTTCAGTTTAAGGAATAAATAAACGGAAAATCACTACCCGTACGCATGAAAGGGTGTGCAAGGCACTTTAAAATGCACTCTTGTGTAAAAAGTTGCATTTTTTGCTATTTTTTATATTTTTTTGATGCTTATTTTTTATATAATTGATCCAAATTATTTTCGTTATGGCCAATTAAAATTTGTGGTTCAACTTCTACTTTCATAATTTCTGCTTCAGTAATTAAAAAGTTAGGTAAAAAATCTTCTATTCTCTCACTATTTAAGCAGTTCATGCCTTTACATTGGTTGCAGTTCTTGTTGTATTTTAAACCGATTTTTCTGCAACTACATTTTGTACAATTGCTTCTGCAAGAGCATTTAAAGTTTTTAAATATGTCTGGAATTAATTTCTCCTTAGAAAACACAGGCTCTAAATTATTTTCTGTAGCATTGTCTTTCCAACCTCAACTGCATGGGTCAATGTAGTTTCTGTGCCAAATTTGACATTGTAAGTAAACTCAATATCAGTCAATGTGTTTCTTGAGTTCCCCTTCTGTTGGAGGGAGTAAATTCAATGATAATGATTTTATTTTTTTGAATACGAGTACCGGTATTCGTTTAAGAGTATTCTTGGTATTCTGACGATGAGCCTCCTTCAAAAAGGATAAGGATGTAAATTTTTTTCTCAATATTTTAAATAAAAAAGATTTTATGTAATAATTTGATATTAGCATAGGAATTATGCACTTTTTAATGCAATTCTTTGGTCCAAATGGCCCAAAATGCAACATAAATGTTTCTTAACAATTTGTAATACTTAAAATTTTATTAAAAAATAAGAATTACCAAAATTTTTGTTTATTTGGATCAATTAAATTAAAAAAAGCATCGCAAAATACAAAAAATAGAAAAAAATGCACTTTTTTACACAAAACCGCATTTTAAAGTGCATTGCACACCCTTTTATGCGTACGGATAGTGATTTTTTGGTTATTTATACCTCAAACTAAAACTTTATGCAAAAAAATCTGATGGAGAAAAAAATTCTGGATTTTTAGGATTTTTTTATTATTTTCAATTGACTATAGGTAATATATTTTCTAGGAATGACGGGTTTTCTATTTTATATCTAGTAAAAATTAATAGAAACCATCTTACTGAAAAATAATCTTCAAGTAAACTTAGTACATGCAGAAAGTAAGAAGTGTTTCATTAAGTAATAAAAAAGTGGATTTACTTATGATAGTGGCAGCTTGCAGGCGCCCAGTGCTTGAACTGGGATTGTTTGTAATAAATATTAAAATTTTAAGTCATAATTTCTGACATTATTTTTGTCGCGCCTATTCAACCTATTACAAAAATCATCATTTCCCTATAATAGGTATTAATTATGGGCTTATATCATTTCGTTTGGTTGTTTGCAAAGTAATAAAAAATGTATTAATTTAAAATTTAAAGAAGCACTTTGTACATGACAAACACTATGAATTCCGTCACAAACTATCCACAAGAAATCTTGTACTTATGCGCTACCAAGGTCTACAGAACAAAGATTTATTTAACCTTTTAAAAGCTTTTAAAAAGTTCAGACTTCTCTTCGAGTCAGACAGCATTTATCTTCTTCTAATCTGTATACAAAGTATATATGTATCCTAAATCAGACCATGTCTATAATTTTGTTTTCATATCTGGAATCTCTTAGCACTTTTGATTTAATGTAAAGAAGAGCCATTAGCCTTAATTATGACCCTATTGTCACAAGAGGTCATCCTTCTTTTGCCCATCGACGCTGTGAAAAACTTTTCGCTTTTTATAGGTATTTTCACCACTTCTGCTCCAAGAAATTTCCATATTTTTGGTGTCAATTAACTAGCCCGTACTCCACTTAGGATACTAACGGTACGTTAGTACTAGGCTATTAGCCTTCGTGAACTGTTGCAAGATAAATCTCCTGCTCCTCCGCTTCCCTTGCAATGTGTTAATGGTATAAAATTAACTTCTTTTAACCCAACTAGTTTAAATTCGTTGAAATATTTTAGTAATAGGTTTAACATAATTTATTTTTTCGGCGATCGTTTATTTATGAGTAATAATAACGTATACAAAGTCATGCATTAATAGCCCCTATTAATGTATGATTTCATATAATTCATCGATTATAGTATAGACAACTAAAAATACACAAATTTAGACATTTAGTCTATGTTGTCATTCGAATAACAATCTTAAAAAGATGTATTAAGTCGGTTGCCTAAAACTGAAATACGTCTCAAAAAAAATCCAAGAAAAAAAATATTTTTTTCCCAAATAATAGCAAAAATATTGTAACTGAATCGGACATTAATTAGCGATTAATTACTTCAACCCGTTACTGGCCTCGATCATTAATCGCCCTTATTAATACCATTGTTAGTTAAATAGCTATTAACGATAGGCAAACATGGCATTCAATTTTTTGCAATGATTTTATTCTCCGTAGCCAACTGGGTAGTTCGACATTTATTAAAGACACCGACATTTGATATGCAGTGTAGCATACGTTTAATAATAAATGGAATATCTTTTTTATATTGTAACTACTTTTATTTAATTGCGTTAATCAATCTAATACATATATAAAAGAAAACTGTATGTTTGTATCTCCATCGTTTTCTTCATAACTACCCACTGCCAGCCACTAATAGTTATGGTGGTAGGTAGCCCAAGGTCTGCACTTGCAAGTAAGGGAGTTTGGTCGCGGTGGGAGAAAGTGGGTGGCGAAAATCTAGAAATATATATAGCAGTCCTTCTCTAACTCATGTGAACTTCTAGAAAGTTCAAAAAATTTCTGGGATGATCTAGAAAGTTCCAATATGAGTACAACTGTTAAAATCGATCCGAAATAGTCTAGAAAGTTCTAAACATTTTTGGAATGATCTAGAAAGTTATAAAAATTTTGAGAATGATCTAGAAAGTTTAAAAATGTGTGCATCTGATGTAATCAATCTAGGACGTCTAGAGAGTTCTAAACATTTGATATAGAATGTTCTAGAAAGTTTCTGGAATAATGAAGAAAGTTCTCAAAATTTCCAAAATGATCAAAAAAAATTCAAAATTACTTAACTTATCATTATTTAAATAAGTTAAATGATAAATCAATTTGCAGATGCTATACAGGGTGTTGTAAGGAAAATTTAAGGGGAGATTCTACATCTAAAAATATGAAAAAAAGTTCATATAAACATAGGTCCGGAAATGCTTCGATTTTATGATACGGGGTGTTTTAAGTTTTTCGTCTTTTAAAGTTTATTTCACATTTCTCGAAAGTCCGTGGAGATATTGAGATGAGTTTTGGTACACGCAATTGTATCATTATAGGTCACATTTACATGCACAAAATTGTTTTCTAAGGCACTTACATCAGTGGCGTTTGTGCCGGTTAGTTCTTATTTTCAGCAAAAAAACTGTACGCCACTGGTTTTCGCAAAAATTTGTATTGCTTTCTTAAAGCCAGTTTAAGTTGCTTAAAAAATACCTCCTGGACTTTTTCGTTCTGACTCGCCGTTTTCAAAATAAAAATTAACTTATTAATCCCTATAATCTGTTTTCGAAATCGCAATTAAAAAATAATAATGTATCTAGTTGGTATTTTCTGTAAACGTCAATTTTAATTTCACTTGAATTTATTTTCAAACAAAAATGAATGACATAAATTACCTAGCGATTTAAATTTAGGTTGTTTCAGTTAATTTGTAATACGTTCTTTAGCAAATAAAAACTTGGCAGATAGTGTACTTTTATTTTTATTTCGAAAACGGTGACTCAGAACGAAAAAGGCCAAGAGGTACTTTTTAAGCAAAATTAGACTGGCTTTAAGAAAGCACCACTAATTCTTGTGAAACCAGTGTCGTACAGTTTTCTTGGTTAAAAATAAGGACTTACCGACACGAACGCCACTGATGTAAGTGTCTTAGAAAACAATTTTGTACATGTGAATGTGACCTATAGTTATACATTTACGTGTACCAAAACTCATTTCAATATCTCCACGGGTTTTCGAGAAATGTGAAATAAACTATAAAATACAAAAAACTTGAAACACACACGTATTATAAAAACGAAGCATTTCCGGGCCCATGTTTATATGAACTTTTTTTATATTTTTAGATGTAGAATCTTCCCTTAAATTTTTCTCACAACATTCTGTAACACCCTGTATACAACGTACGTTTAATGATACAAAGATACTTTTACAAATATAAGATAGATAAATTGATTGTACAATCATTAAGTGTGCGATGTATTTGAACCCGGGCAACGCCGGGTTTTGCAGCTAGTTTCAATATAAATTTGATTACAATATACAGGGATCGGCAATAGTGCTTCAGGCATCCATAACTATAATACCAATTAAGTTAGGTATTTCGTTCGAATTCCGATCTATACAGTACGTATGACAGTATTTGGGGTTGCATATACAGAGTGGGACAAAAAAGGGTGACGATATAAAATAGACTTTTTAAAATGGTACTCCCTGTATTTTTTGCATATCTTAGTTATTTTTCGTATTCTTTCTTAATTTCCATAATTTTATTATTTTTTTAATTTATAAATAAAATAAGTGACACTTTGAATCACCATGTATAATATAACACTATTTGCAGCATTTGAATACAAATTAATTACCTAATTACAAGTGCATTAAAATTCTAAACCGTTATCAAGATTTTTACCAAAAACTAGAATTATGAAAGAAATTTAGACAAACATAAAAAATTACAAGGTTTATTTAAAAAATAATTTTACCAGTGCATTATTTATCTTAAAAGATGTTCAACATGTCTTCCATTTTGTTCATGGCATTGTTTATTCTTGCTTGGAAGAACCTTTCTACATCTTGGAGCATTGCGGATGTAATTTTTGCAATCGCATTGATTATCCTTTATTTTATGTTCTTTTTAGTTGCTTGATGTTTTCTATAATTCCTATATATTTCCTATATATTTCGTCTTTTACATAGCCCCATAGAAAAAAAGGCAAGTTTGGTTTAATCGGGTGACCTTGCAGACCATCTAACTGGTTCCCCTCTTTCAATCCAACGATTTTCGTAAGTGTTATTCAACAAAGCTCTGACCTGTCTGGAAAAGTGAACTAGATCTCCATCTTGTTGTAACCGCATATTTGATACCTGTTTATTTAGTGGTTAATTTAAAAGCAACACAGGTAAATCGTTTGTTAAAAAATCGAAACACGTTTGACCGGTCAGGTGACCGTTAAAAGAGTAAGGGTCTGTGTTCTCCAATAATTCCTCCCCAGACTTTTATTGTCCGACGATATTGGTAGCCCATTTGTCGTATAATTCTTGGATTTCTCGTGGAGGAATAGTTAAAATTATGCTTATTAACGCATCCATTATTGTGAAATGTAGCCTAATCAAAAAATAAGACGTTTATAAAAAATTATGAATTTTTTTGAAGACGGAATCGAGTCTACTCACAACTGAAACTCACACTTAAAACCATTTTTACTCAGAGCCTGGTGAGGTTGAATGTGGTATGCATAAAAATTAATGTATTATATAATTGTGTATGGTTCTCTAAAGTAACCTTTTACTTATTTTAATTTTTTTTTCATACGTGCCTGATTTTCCTCATTTATAATCGTTTTAATCTTATTTTTCTTTTTGAAATTTAGGCTCACTGTTTCAAGAAAACACTTAAGTAATCTGCTAAACCGTTTGGATTTGGAAGGCGCTTTTTGGGAAACTGCGATCCATACATTTTACATGCTAAAAAACATTTTTTGTCACCATTCCCCAATAAAAAAAATGTCAGTAAGCTTTTTTAAAAATCTTTTTTTTTTTAATAAAATTTTATTCGCTTAAGTATTTTATTTATGTATTTGTATTTCTTAAACGTAATGTCAAAATTATTTGTTAATAAAAACTTTTTTTATGGTTGTCTACATTTTTTAATACTTCACTATAGGACCCCTGAACCTAAGAGGTGCACCAATTAAGATTGTGGGAGAGGTAAAATATTTAGGTGTCATCCTAGACTCTAAACTTACCTGGAACCAACATCTTCAGAAAATAAGAAAGAAAACGGAGATTACTTTTATGTTAATCAGACGCACTCATGGAAAAACATAGGGCCTTAAACCAAACATGGTTTATTGGTTATATAACATGTTGGTAAGGCCTATGATAACTTACTCATAACTGGTATGGTGGTAAAAAAATGCGACAAAGAACTGCTGTTACAGAACTGGCCAACGTACAGAGACTTGCTTGCTTAGCTATAACAGGAGCAATTAAAACAACCCCAACAGCAGCCATGAAGTGTCTCTTATACCTCCCACCACTTAACCTCATAGTGATGGGAGAGGCAAGAATGGGCTACTTCCGACTGCAACAAAAACCAACACGCACGGTTGGAGACATCATCTGGCATACGGATGGTTCCAAAACTGAGCAGGGAACTGGAGCGGGCGTGTACAGTGAAATGAGGAAATCACAATTCTCCATTCCACTAGAAACACACATTTCTGTATTTCAAACAGAAATATATGCTTTACTGCACTGTGCAAAAGAAAATAACAGGAGAGCTTATAAAAACAAGCGGCTCTGCATAATAACAGTCAGTCAGGCGTCACTAGGGGCACTTGTAAACCTCAAGGTAACGTCCAAGCTGACATGAGAATGCTAAAAAGAACTGGAAGTCCTGGAAGAACGCAACAGGGTAACTCTCCTGTGGGTATCAGGACATTCGGAAATAGCAGGCAACAAAAAAGCGGATGAGCTGGCAAGACAAGGATCATCCACACCATACTTTGGACCAGAACCTGCCTTTGGAGTACTAAAACCATAGCACAAGGGCAAACCAGGGAATAGATCCAAAACAAACATGAGGTATACTGGGGAAGCCTCAGTAGAATAAGATATATAAGGGGGCCCATCCAAAAGAATAAAGGAAGAACTTCTCAGACAGAGTAGAAAAAGACTTCGCATAACAGTAGGGCTGCTAACAGGGCACGATAACCTGAGAAGACACTTGCACAAAATAGGCTCATATATAATGGGCACCCAAGTTGCAGAATGTGCGACGAGGGGGAAGAGACAGCCTACTATATCCTGTGCGAATGTGAAGCGTTAAATCACAAAAGACAGGCATTGTTTGGGAACCGAAAATGAGCCCACAGGAATATATCAACCAACCAGTCTCGGGGTTATACAGACTCGTAGAAGGAACAAGACTAATAGGAGGATTGGTATAAAAGATAATGGGAGATTAGGCACAAAAAGCCCAAGAGGCTGCGTTGCCTCCGGTAGTAAATCTAGACGGCTCCCAGGGAAGAAGAAGAAGAATACTTCACTAATGGAATGGCCATGTTTGTAGTTTTTGTTAAATATCTTGATAACGGTACAAACTTTGAATACACTTAATAGTAAATAAAATTTAATAATAAATAAAATAGTAAACTTTAATGAGGTAATTAATTTGAGTTTAAATTTTGCATTAAAAAGTCTAATAATACAGAGGGTGATTTATTTGAAAATCTTAAGAAAATATTGTTTTTAATTTATTGCCCATAAACTACACAAGCAAATTAAATAAAATTTTGGGAATTAAAAAAGACCATAAAAAAACTAAAACATGCAAACAATATCAAAAATCATATCAATTTAATGTCGTCATACTTTCTGTATATGAGAAAATATATTCCCGAAATACAGTCCCATGTACAGTATACGTTCGAACAAAATTCGTTACCTAATTGGTAAGAAACACTATTGCAGGACCCGCTATACTTTTATATTAATGTTAATAATCCGTAAAGCAAGTTTTTCAAATATTGCTACCGCCAGCATTCGATCTTCTCACATAATTATATTATTTTGATTACCTAAAGAAGTAACGGGTTATGTAGTAGGCAGAAACAATGCCGGTCGATCTCGTTTCTTAATCAGCTGTTTCGAATAGAGGTCAACCGTTTTTAAACGGCGGGACTGGCCGGCGAGTTCATCCTTAGCCTCAGGGTCCTTTCTTTCACAGATTACGATGTGTAGTTTAAGGTGAGGTCTAAGACCATGATGAATATAACAATGTTTATCGTAATATGTAAGCAATGAAATGAGCTTTCACGATAACAACTACATCTTTAAATACCTTATTTGTTTATCACATTTTATTTTTATAGTAATTGCAGAGGCTTTTTTCTCTTTATTGGTGTCGACATGCTGCATTATGGGGTATGCCAAATGTGCGGTTTTCATATCTTTTTTTATATATGTGTATAATTACTAAGTATAATGATAAGAATCAAGACACAAATTTCCATTGATCAAAAATAGAAAAGGGGAGCAAAAAGACTCCTCCTTTGCTTGATGCCAATCGCAGGTATGGTTGCTAAACGCGAGCAGTTTTTTTTATCTTTCATCCGTCCAGAAAGAATTAAAACTTAAGTACTTTCTTACCGTAAAGTAAGAGGTCGTTTAATAACACTGAGTTTAAAGATTTGGAGGTTTGAAAGGAAAGAGAAAATCTCGGCAGGCAGCAGAATTCAGAGTCTAAACACTCTAGGAATGGAAACAACGTTGAAAGAAAGTTCGGAGCCTTTATGTGTGGACTGTAAAGGGATGCATAATAGTGTCACTTCAAATTACTTTGTTGGAAGCTGCTACATACGAATTTTTGTTGGCAAATTCCTCGAAGACTATAAAAAAGGGAGATGCCCCCAGAGTTCGTCGGTGGGTAAGAAAAAGGAACTTTACTGTAAGAGTGAAGTAATGAATTCGACGAATAATTCTTTTTGGATAGAATTCAGAATGCTGCTATTCCCCAGTTATAGACACAGTATTTTAAGTCAAGGCTTATTTCGATACATACAAACTCACAAAAATAAAATTATTCTTTGTTCTGCCGAACTTGGTCACTTATAAGTGGATAGGTAGGTAGGTTTAAAGTGAATGGACTTTTGCGCCCTCCACTGCGACCGCTCGGTCTATTGTGGCTCACACCTTTTTATATTCCTTCCAATAGGATCGAACTTCTAATGAATCCGATACCAGATTGGAGAGAGTTCTTACATCTCCTCTTACTCGTGTCGCTACCGGACATGAGCACAATGTGTTCTGATGTGTTCTGGTGTCCCTGTCTCCTGGAGAGTATGACGAGCAGACGATTAGATCCATCATGCCCTCCTCTCCCGGTCTAGTGACGTGGGTAGCTACCAGGTCCTTGTTACAGGAATCAGATGTTCTTTCTGAGGCCGCATCTCCGGCTTTATCCTATAAAAACGGTCCTATCTGCTTTTTGTTTAAAGCCAGGTCCTATTTCCTATAAAGGCGGTTCTGTCCGCCTTCTGTTTGGATTCAGGGAACCCTTCCTAAGTACCTGTTTGTTCGGGATGGATTAGCCCTTCCCCGTGAACCAGGCGCCGGTGACTTCAGGGGCACCTTACGAAACGGATTCACCCGTTTCGGTCGGCGCACCTTTGTCTGCTTGTAACCTTGAGTGGCACCTCTCGAAACGGATTTATCCGTCACTTTTTTCCTATGAAAGTGGTTTTGTCCGCTTTCCGTTTGGAGCTAGGGAAGTAATAGTCCACCACGGCAGAGCCCCGCATTACCGCAGTAAGGCTAGATACTCTGAGAGGTCGCCCTGTATCCCAGAGGCACCGTTGGATACACCTGTTTAAGGTGATTTGTTTGATTGTTTAAGTTAATGACACAGGATGTCATTCACTCATCAGCACGGTATGCTAACACCTTGAGTTAAAGCCTTGTGTTCATCTCAGCTTCGGATCCCGTTCCATGCGCTAGCCAAAAGAGTTGCCGATAACCAGCAACTCTAGCGCATGTTTCAAAAGATCCTACTGGGCCCAACCACAACGACCATGTGTAAACACAGCGGTTGGGCATATAAGTGGGACTGAAATGGGTAGAAGTTTTTGCTACATGGAATGCAAATGTGTCCTTATTTTACAAAATTAAAATAACAATTAAAGGTCCTGTGGAAAAATATGTGCATTATTCTGCGCTTGTTTTGTAATTTAGGCTGAAACGCCAGCCTAAGAAACTAAATGTTAAAGTATGAAAAAGAGGATCATTGATGTAAAAAACAAATAAATTAGTGCCAGTTTTAATTTGGTAAAAGCTATAAAAGTGACCACCTACAATGACAGATATATGTCGAGTAGGAAAGAAACTGGAACGCCAAGGAAAAAGATTGGGTGTAAAACTGTAGAAAGGCAATTTGTTAGAAAGCTCATTATACCAGATCCGATAAAAAGCTGATAAAAATCCTTAAATATATTAAATAACAACATCTGGGATTCACCAAGAAACTTAAGGGACTTGTTTCAATTATGTGAAACAAATGATAAAAGATCTTCTGTGGGTCTTTCGTAAAAGAACCAGAAGTGTTTGTTATAAATAATTTTGTTTTTTTCTAAGTACTTTAACATTTGAAAATAATGCTAGATTTCACGCAAAACATACAAATTTTAAAGGCAGGTTTTAAAAAGCTGTTTTTACAGGTTGAAAGTTTTCTAGCACGAGATTTTTCTGGCTGCATTTTTTTTACATGTAATTTTTTAAATATTTTAATTGTTTAAAAAATATTGCTGCAATTTGTTTTAAAAATAAACCAACTTACCAAAATTTTGTAAACAACTTATTTAGTTATTTTTAAAAATTAAAAATAAATGCACAAAAATTAGTATGTATAAATATTTAAGGTTGGTACTCAAATCACTTAAATGTTCACCAAAATAGCCAGGCGGCGGCAAAAAGATAGCACCTGCCGTCTTTTCTTTGCATGAAAGAAAGCAATATTTAAATTCCAATTAGAGCGCATGTGCCGAAAGAAAAATTGCAGCAAGAAATTTTTTAAAATGCAGAAGACATCTCAAAACGTTTGGTATGCTATTCAGCCCTAGAGTAGTAAAAGAAAAAATATGCGCTTGATCATGTACTCAAATATAATTTCATATTCCATAACCTATATAAGAAACGAAAAAAATACTTGGAAAGAAAAAATAAACAGAAGTATTAAAAGTAAAATTGACAATTAATTCGGTTTTCCCTTTGAGGTAGAAATAATATTGTCCAAAGTGTTTGGGGTGGAAAAGAATTAGTACAGAGGGTTTGATCTAAATTATTGGCAAAAAACCAACTAGGCTCATTGTCAATCAAGTAAGGCATGATTTTATTTTTTATAGGAATCTTAAAACAATGTTTGGCCTCCCGGATAGTTTAATATTATCAGTTTTTTATTGATTTTAGGACAGAACTTTAAATAAATTTTTGGAAGCTCCTAATTTTAAAAATTAATATTTATCACAGAAGTTAAAAAGAACACAGTTTACTATATTTTTAGGGATTTTGGGTCTTTTTAACATAGAAAACATAAAGCTAATGCCCTGTTTAACTGTTTCTGTGATTTGTTCAAATATCTACAGGAATCATAAAAGTTGTTTATCTTATTATACCGGGTGTTTCTTAGGGGTGGTCCCCCCTTGTAAAATTTTTAAATTTTAAAATAAAAAAATATTTGTTGATGTCGGTATATGACACAAATATGCATTGTTTAACCTATTCTATTATTTTCCATCTGCCAAAGAGCTTGTGCCTACTATTTAGAAAAGACTGCCTAGTAAAAAACTTATTGAGCTACCTAAAAGCAATAGATATTTACCATAAACTATAAATCTAATTTACCCCACTTTATATTTTGTTGTCGCTAATAACCCTAGGGTGGATGCAACTATTCTAATAAAAAAATGTTTTGTATCACTTCCGGTTAAATCGGAAATCACTAGTACTTTTAAATGACAACACCGTATATTTTGTCTTGTTTCGAGGCGATATGACATTTTGAATACAGTGGCATCTTAAATGTCATTTTTTGACACTCCTTATGTAAAATTATAATTTTTGAAAATTTTAATCTACAGTGCCATTAATTTTAATTTACATGTTATTCCAAATAACTTGGTAACATAGTCAGTATTTAGGGTAAGACCGTTTCCAAAAGACACCTAATCAAAAATATATTCCGTTGTAAAATGGTATTAATATACTTTTAACAATTGCTAAGTCCATTGCTTAATTTAACAACGCGATTATCACTCGGCCGCAAGGGTGCTATATTTTTAGGGGTATTTTTAGGAATTTTTATAACTTCAAAATTTTTTTTCAAATGTTAAATTAACCAAAATAAAGGTGTAATAGTATAGGCCCTGGGATAATCCAGTATAGCCAATTATATTCATAAAAATATTTAATTATTTATTTTATAAATAATGAAATTTTTTAGGGGAAATTCCAAGTAATTTTGGGGATTTTGGGGTTTTTTGATTGGGGCTTTAGGGGTATAAATTTTTGAGAGTTGGCAACACTGACTGCACCTAGGCCTCAGTAGGCTCGTTGTGCTGATCGCGCACGGTGCCAATAATAAAAATGTTACAGAGAGATAACCACATTTGAGCATCACCCGGTGTATGTAGTTTGCTTTCATAGACACTGCCAAAAATGTATGTATATCGATCATTGATACTGCTTAATTTAAAATTGCTATTACCTGATAAAATTATTCGTGTAATAAAAAAAATAAATAAGCCAGTTCTAATACTCTCATAACAAGTCGTGTATTGACATTTTAATTTAATTGATTACCTTTGAAAAACTTTGTTTATCCTATATTACTTACTATAATTATAATATTTTCTAGTGATCCCAAAATAATGGATCAGTATATAAGACTTATAAACTTTAACTTTCTAAAACCATTTTTTTGGTATGCAGCAGTCTATTGTGTTATCCCTTTTTTAAATTTTAATAAAACACGAGTAAAGAAAGTACCTTTTTTAATATGTTCAGTAATAAGTTTAACTTTTATTTCATTAGTTGTAGTCTTTTTGATTATATGGAGATTTTCTGGTTACCACAATACGCCTGTAGAACTTCATGTCGTTGAAGCCATTCCTGAGATTTTTTACTTAGCTAACTTTTTCCAATCTGTGTTAAGTATATATTTTAAAAAAGAGGTTTGGAATGAACTACTTACAAAAATTGCTTTCTTAGAGAGGAAACTGAATAGACACACTATTAAAAGTACTGTCATAAAACAGTTTATCCTTTTAGCTTTACCAAACCTAGTACCATATTGCATTTATGGATATAATATTTATAATTGTCTAAAACAAAACAACAGTGTGATTCTTTTAAAGTACTTCTTTGAGCAATTTTTCTTTTACTATGGGTATATATTGTCTTTCGCTATTTCATCTTTAGCAGTTTTAACTGGCAATTTGTTGGAGACGTCTAAAAGGTAAGAT
This sequence comes from Listronotus oregonensis, assembly GCA_019359885.1. NCBI lineage: Eukaryota > Metazoa > Arthropoda > Insecta > Coleoptera > Curculionidae > Listronotus > Listronotus oregonensis. The sequence continues at coordinate 33,955 of JAHBCN010003789.1, read as the reverse complement.
AATTTTAAGTGATCAGGTCAATAGATAGTAATTTATTTTCAAACCTTACTATTGGGATTTCAGATACAAAGATGATTAATATGAGGCAAAGTTGCGCAACCAAAATTTTAAAAAATCGTTTTTATTTTTTTCTAGCTTCATTTTAAAACGCATTTCTAAATAAATTGCTCTCATCAGATTTCACATTTCACGTTTCGTCACCATCATCAACATATCGAATTTTTACTTAAGCAAATACTGCTTTTCTATTTTGATTTAAACAATGTATAACATATTATACTTTAAAAGCTTATAACCTCAATAATTAAAAAAAACAAAAAATATCGTCTTAAGAGACACACAACTCTGTCTGTCTGTCTTTAGGTTCTTAATATTTGCGGCAGTGTTTGTTAAGAAATTGTACTGAAAGTAATTGTTACAGTTGAACTAGCTAGAGCCAGCTCATCTAGAAAGTTCAATGGCCCAGTAGTCTAATCATTATAGCAAAAAAAAGGTTATTTTTGTAATAAATGTTTACAGATATCTGACTGCGCCATGACTTCCAGAATAACCTGTAGATTACTAAAATCAAAAATCCAACCAATTTTTAGGTATTTTTTTTAAACAATAATTATTAAAAAAAAGGCCTTATTTGTTTTTGTTTTTTTAATATAACAAAAAGTACTGGCTATATCATTTTACTCACAAAATACCATTTGTAGAGAATTCAAAAACATATAAATGGTTTTTGAAATATCCCGATCCGACCATTTTTACCGAGAAAAGCCGGAAAAACGCCTAAAACAGACCTTTTTTCAAAAATTCGTATCTCCGGTAATTTTTTATATTAAGGGCTGATTTTTTGAGAAATGATAGTCAATAACGTATACTTTGAGCTGCCGAAAGATAAAAATTGTTGCATTAATAGTTTTTATTCAATTGCACTATAAACAAATTAGGCCCTTATCTTGCAAGTGCCGTGAATATTAGGCAAATGGTCCGATTTGAATTTTTAAAACGGCTTTTTAAAGTTGAGATAAAAGCTACAAATTGTATATTTCACATTTTCATATAAGTTTGAGGAACATTGTTAAAAATGCTTGTGAACCTAGCGCGTCGAACGAAAATTCGCGACCGAGACGTAGACTCGCTGCTGGGTGCCCCCTCCACGGTCGACTCAGTACGCCTCGGTGGCGAATTTTCGCTCGACGCGCTAAGTTCACAAGCATTTTTAACATTGTTCTCCAAGCTTATATGAAAGTATGATATATAAAACTTGTAGCTTTTAATTTCAACTTTAAAAAGCCATTTTAAAAATTTAAATCAGACCATTTGCCTAATATTCACGCCACTTGCAAGATAAGAGCCTACCTTGTTTATAGTGCGATTGAATAAAAACTATTAATGTGACCACATTTATCTTTTGGCAGCTTAAAGTATAATTATTGACTATCATTTTCCAGAAAATCAGCCCTTAATATTAAAAATTAACGAAAATACGAATTTTTGAAAAAAGTTCTGTTTTAAGCGTTTTTCCGGCCAGTACTTATTGTTATATTTAAATTTAAAAAAAAAGCCTTTTTTATAAATAATTATTGTTTAAAAAAATTACCTGAAAAAAAATTGGTTGGATTTTTTATTTTAGTAATCTACAGGTTATTCCGGAAGTCCTGGCGCAGTCAGATATCTGTTAACATTAATTACAAAAAAATATATATATGGACTACAGAGCCAGTCTTTGGACTCTCAAAACAGGCGATGAAAACAACAATGAACAGATAGTCCCTAAAACAACATCTGAATGGTTGGCACGCATTACCTGGTCAAAGACATGCGAAGGCAATGCTAGGCGTTTTGTCATAAATTTATGACAGAACGTCATAAATTTTAGAAAGCTGTCAGAATTTCCTAATTCTAAAATCCAACATTTTCTTAAAAACTTATTTCAAATTTGTATTTTTTTTCTTTTAATCTTATCTTGCCACCGAAACGTAGATTAGTGTTCTTGATTTTTTTGGGAGGGTTTTCTTCTTATTTGTTTATAGGGGTCAACAGGGCTGAGCAGGCTCAGTTCGTTATACCCCGGGACCAGGACCGAAGTGGTCTCACTTTTCAAAAAATTGTAAGGCGAGTAATCCCAAAGAAAACATACCAAAACATGAATCCGCCACCAAACTATAGAACATATTTATCCTTGCTATTACTTTCTATTCGCAAATTTTTTGACTAAACTTCCGATGTTGCCCCCTCATCCCTTCGCTCCCTTCGATTTGTCTATAACTTTGTAAAAAACTTTTTTACAGCATAAAAAGCAATGCTCAGAGATTTTTTATTGCGGCAATCATAAGAATCGTGGAAAAATCAATTTTCTGTACAAAAAAACTTCTAATTGAATTAAATTTAAATTAATTTAACTAAATTAAAAAATTGTAACATTTTTAAACTTCCGAAAACGCTTCCTCCCCGATTTTTCTGTAACTTTGCAAGAACTTGTTTAAAGTATAAGAAATATTGGTCTTTTAACTCCAATAGTACCTAATATTAAGAAAAAATAATTAAAAACCAATTTTTTCTTTTTTTTTTAACCAAAACTGATCAGAAATAACCAAAACTAACCCCTCATAACTAACCAAAACTAACCCACCAATTTATAAAATGGTATATAAAGTATATTTAAATATATTCATATATTTTCTTTTGTTTAATTTAACAAATTTATTTAAACATTGATATTCGTATTGGGACAAAAAGTTTTTAATATAACATAACAACTCTCATATACTTTAATAAAATGTCAAAAAATACCATGCACAATGTACCAACTAATTTTTATTTATTATTTGATAAGTTTAAAAAATATTTATGCAATACGATATAAGAATTGTTATATTATATTAAAAACGTTTGGTCTCAATATTAATTTTTGCATTATGCTTAAATATATTTGTTAAATAAAAAAAATATATACGAATGTGTTTAAATATACTTTATACAGGGTGTCCCAAAAGTAATGGGACACAGAGCTACAACAGCTTTCTTAGGTCGAAATAATGCAATTTACGTAAACTTGCCTTATTCCAAAGTTCATTATAACTAAGATACATGGTGACAAACCTTAAATTTTTTTTCGTTTTTTTTTTTGTAATAATTTCTAACTAAATGAAGCGGTACAAAATTGGATTGGGTTCTTTAGGAGAATCAAATAGTCCATATTTGATGTTGCTAGAAACGCGATTGCCAGCACTTTTAGATGACATAACTTTTTTAGCTCAGTAAATTGACCTGTTTATTAAAAAGAAGTTAATATAATTTTCTCTACGTCAAAAGTGTATCATTTAGGTCTCTAGGAGCAAATGTTTTCCAGATAAACGTACTTTAAAGGACCCCTCAATTTTCCTATGGAAAATGGGTTTTGGCCAATTGTTTTTAAACTTTGCAAAGTAATAGTTTTTAACACACTGATCAAAAGTCTCCATGTGCACAAAACCCGAAAACCCCTCTAACCCTCCCAAAATGGTCCCCAAAAGTCTCCAAATCTCCAGTGACCTTTAAGGCTGATTTGGGGGGGGTTAGAGGGGTTTTTGGGTTTTGTGCACATGGAGACTTTTGATCAGTGTGTTAAAAACTATTACTTTGCAAAGTTTAAAAACAATTGGCCAAAACCCATTTTCCATAGGAAAATTAAGGGGTCCTTTAAAGTACGTTTATCTCGAAAACATTTGCTCCTAGGACCTAGAGAATGATACACTTTTGACGTAAAGGAAATTATAGTAACTTCTTTTTTAATAAACAGGTCAATTTACTGAGCTAAAAAAGTTATGTCATCTAAAACAAGTGGGGTAGGCCGTAGCTGGCGTTTTTTACTAGCATCATCAAAAGTATGGACGTATTTGAATTTCTCGCCTCAAAGAACCCCCAAATTCCCAATTTTGTACCGCTGTGTCATTTAGTTAAGAAATTATTACAAAAAAAAACGAAAACAAAATTTAAGGTTTGTCACCATGTATCTTAGTTATAATGAACTTTGGAATAAGGCAAGTTTACGTAAATTGCATTATTTCGACCTAAGAAAGCTGTTGTAGCTCTGTGTCCCATTACTTTTGGGACACCCTGTATAAAGTATATTTAAACACATTCATATATAACTTTTTTATTATATAGAAAGAGCGTGTTGAGAACTGTTGCTTTGCAAAGTTTGAAAACAATTGGTCAAAACTCATTTTCTATAGGAAAACTGCGGGGTCCTTTAAAGTGCGTTTATCTGGAAAACAGTTGCTCCTAGAGACCTAAATGAAATATACATTTTTTACGCAGTGAGAAATATTGTATCTTCTTTTTTAATAAACAATATACTAAACTGAACAAAAGTTATGCCATCTAAAACAAGTGGGGTAGGCCGTAGCTAACGCTCCCTACTAGCGACATTAAAAGTATAGACGAATTTGAATTTCTCGCCTCAAAGAACCCTCAAATCTTTAATTTTGTACCACTTTGTCATTTAGTTAAGAAATTATTACAAAAAAACGAAGACAAAATTAAAAGTTTGTCACCCTGTATCTTAGTTATTATTAACATTGGAATAAGGCAAGTTTACGTTAATTGCATTATTTCAACTTAAGGAATCTGCTGTTGCTCTGTGTCTCAATACTTATTGGACACCCTGTATACCTTTTTATTAATTGGTTGGTTACTTTTGGTTAGTTCTAGTTAGTTATGCTTAGTTCTGGTCAGTTTTTGTTTAAAAAGAAAGAATTTTTTAAATTTTTTTTTAATAAAAACTTTTACCATTGCCGCCAAAAAATCCAACAAAAGTCCTGTGCAAAGTTACAGACAAATCGGAGAGGGGGCATTTTCGGAAGTTCAGGAAATTTTTTCACAGGAAAGCTGCATTAATGCCAGCTGGAAACAGTGGTTTATTTTTTAGCATTCCAGTAATACTGGAACTTGCCACGATGGCTTTTGTCGACCAGTCATTTTGAATATGTGTAGTTGGCTGTTTGTGACGTAGATACCGCTTTTGCGCCATAGATTTATATTTAAATTTTAAATGCTAGTAGCCTTGTTATAAAATTCCGTATTAAAAAGAAAATTCTTTGGCAGAAATGCTATTTAGGTATAAAAAGAATATTTTTTTCCAATTAAAAAAAAAATGTGCAAGAGACCTATTATTTTGCCTTTACATAATATTAGTCCGGGTAGCATATACGTATACTGCAGACGCATAAGGCATAGCTGAACAATTCGGATTTTAAAGATCTATCCGACCAATAAAAATAGCAGTAAAGTGGAAACGTAGATTGTCCTTATACGTCTGCAGTTTCCTAAGGTTGGTCAACTTTTAAAGGACAAACGTAGTTTATGCTGGTATAAGACACAGTATACAACCAACTTTTTCAATTTTATGTAAATTAACATAATGACAAATTAACATTCGCAAAAAATCACTATTTCCTGAATTTATTGTCACCCAGTCCAATGCTACTCTCTATACACGGTGCCCAATTTGTGTGGTGCTTTTTTTTGCTGTTTTCCGTTAGATTTTCCAGGTTTTCGTCCAGTTAACGATGCTCTTCTACCTGTCAATGTAACCTTACGTCTTGATATTGAAGTTGGCTGTACAGATATTTTTTTCCTTTTCTTAATACTGTCTGCCTCTTATTTTTAGACAAAATTCCTGTATATTTAAAAGCACAATGCAAGCCTGATATCAATGATTGATTTGGTTTGGCTTGCTTGGTGCAGTTGTTCAAATATTTCATTATAGCGGGTCCAAAAGATTCAGGATCATTTTAAGCTTTGACATAACTAAATTCGAATGTGCCGTCCATTTAGTTTTTATTGCTTTTATGTCAATATTTTCCTTATCGTCAAATTCCATGGCAACATGATAATCAAACGTCTCTTGATCTTGCTGGTTTTGGACGGAAGAATAATTATTACCAGAAGACATGTCCTGGTTTAAATTCTCGTTAACCTCCCCATATCTGTTTACCGTTATCACTAATTTCCACAAATATAATATTATACTAACCTCTACTTCTTCTTTAAAATGTAGTTTGATTCTGAAACTGCTTTGGTTTATATAATTATATTCATAACCTTCTGGCACTATATTTTCCATTTTTTATAATCACTTTTGTTACATACCTAAACACCTAATGCATATTGCAGACGTGTAAGATCCAACTATGTCTCCAGTTTACGCGCCTGAAGCGGGTAACTAGGCCGATCCTAGCCGATCATTTGCGAATTGTTTGGCCATCCCTTGTGCGTCTGCAGTTTACTTTTATGCGTCCGGGTAAATCTGTAATTTACCGTTAAATGATTTTGGAAGTACATGAATCAAAAGAAAACCTTTTGCATTCTCTTTAGAAATAGATCAACTACAAAGTATCGAAAAAGGATATTGGATCATATGAACCAATCTGTTTTTTACCTCATTTTTTTCACCCTTTTTAGCCCGCAACCATAAAATTATTTGAAAAACGTTACTTTTTTTATTTTTAATGGTTTACATAGGTTTTTTGGGGCATTAAATTCGAATATAATATTAGAAATTACGTTTAAAGGCTTAAAAGGGCTGAATACACCCTTTCTTACCCCCTACACCCCCTAAAACACACATTTTGCTAAAAAAAAGTTATTCCCTATTTTTAAAGAGTACATATAGATTTTTTCGACCACTAAATTCAAATATGATATTATAAATAACATTTGTGGGCTTAAAAGGCTGATTGCACCCTTTTTACACCCTCCCCTAAAAATACATTTCGCTAAAAAAAGTTTTTTCCCATTTTTAATTGTAGATCTAGGTTTTTGGGCCACTAAATTTTAATATAAAATCATAAATTACATTTAAATACTTAGAAGGGTAAATTTAATTTAACCTTTTTACCCCCTACACCCCTAAAAGATAAATGTTTTTCCCCATTTTTAATGGTACATACAGGTTTTTTGGGCCACTGAATTCGAATATAATATTAGAAATTACATTTAAGGGCTTTGAAGCGCTGAATTCACCCTTTTTTACCCTCTTTATTTTTAAAACATATATTTCGCTAAAAAAGTTTTTTCTCCCTTTTTAATGGGACATAGGTTTTTGGGCCACTAAATTTAAATTTGAAGTAAGATATTATTATAAGAGACGTTAACTGCCTCCATTTTCCTCCCTCTTACCCCTAAATTTATTGGATCAATGAATTTAAACCTCCCCAAAAAACCTATATGTGCAATTTAAAAATGGGGAAAAACTTTTTTAGCGAAATGTATGTTTTAGAGCTGTAGGGGTAAAAAAGGGTAAATTCAAACCTTCTTAGCCCTCAAATGTAATTTTTTATATTATATTTGAATTCAGTGATCCAAAAACATATATTTTATGTATTATTAAAAATGTAAAAAAAATATTTTTTTGGCGAAATTTGTGTTTTTAGAGTTTAGGGGTAAAAGGGTTAATTTAGCCTTTCTCAGCCCTCAAATGTAATATCTAATATAATATTCGAATTTAGTGGCCTAAAAACCTATATGTACCAATAAAAATGGGGAAAAACTTTTTTAGTGAATTCATGATTTAGGAGTGTAGGTGGTAAAAAGGGTAAATTCAGCCCTTCTCAGCCCTCAAATGTAATTTCTATTATCATATTCGAATTAAGTCACCAAAAAAAACCTATATGTACTATAAAAAAGGAAAAAAACCTTTTTTTAACGTTTTAGGGGTGTAGGGGGCAAAAAAGGGTAAATTTAGGCCTTTTAAGGTCTCAAATGTAAATTCTTGTATTATATTTAAGTTTATTGGCTCAAAAAACCATTAAAAATGAAAAATGAAACGTTTTTTTAAATATATTTATGCTTGGGGGTTAAAAAGGGTGAAAAAATTGGGTAAAAAACACCCCTTCCGTAGAATCCAATATCCCTTTTCGACACTTTGTAGTTGATTTGTTTCTAAAGAGCATGCAAAAGGTTTCGTCTCGATTCATGTATTTCCAAAATCATTTCTAGATTTAAAGTGTTTTTTAACAGATTTACCCGTGTAAAAACTAAAACCCCTAACCACCAAAAAACTCATACTATCTACCAAATTCCATGTAACGACTGTCCTAGTGTCTATATTGGCCAAACAACACAATATCTTAAAAATCGATTAAATGGACATAAATATGATAAGAAAAATAAAACAGCTTTAACTAAACACGAAAATGAAGCAAAACATACTTTTAATTATCAGGACACAAAAATTTTAAAAACAGAACCAAATCAGAAAAAAAAAGAATTTCTAGAAATGCTTTTCATTAAAAAACATGAAAACTCTATAAATGATAAAACAGATATTAAAAACCTAAGCCAATATTACTACAACGTCATTAATTAATTTTAGTTTTATCGTATCATGCAAAATTATTTTTCTCACTCTCTTCACACTCAAATAATATAATAACTTTTCTTTAAAAATAACCTATTTTCATATTTAATCTTCGTAGCTAAATAAAAACGACAAGACTATCCTTTATATTTTATAAAACTGTTTTTAACATTAATTACAAATTAAAAAAAAAATGTTTTGGACTCTTATCTTGTCTCAAGATACGGAAGGAACTGCTAACTACCGTTTCAGTATAAATAAATATTTTAATTGTGCATGTCCTAAAGATTTTAAAATGTTTGTAGGCGTATGTGTATATGAGTGTTTTGAAGTTTTTTATTATTAATGGACAGATTTCCTTCTAGGGTAAGCCAAAAACATAATTTATATTGTAAAATTGTAAAGTCATTTTATGTAACACACAATCGCAAGTGTACCTGAAGAACCATTCAAAATATCATATATCTGATCCACTACTCTTAAGACAAGTAATAAATTAACAACATTATTTACGTCGGTTATCTATTGATTTTCTAGTTGTGTTTCAGTTTGTATTAGCATGAGTTGGAAGGTCACTTCTCAAAAATGTTTCAAAACACGGCTCATATAAATTTACACTTGTTTAAATCATTCTTTTGGTACGCAGCTGTATACAGTGTTATACCTTTTTTTAATTTTAACAAAATAGGTGTAAAAAGAGTAATTCCTTTAAAATATTCAGTAATAATTTTATTGTCATTTTTATCTGCTCTACTTTATATGACAAGATTTAAGTTTGGTGATTTACAACCAGAAACAATGCATTACTTTGAAATACTTCTTGAAATATGTCTTTATTTAAGTTTTTTGCAATCTGTCTTGAGTACCTATGTACAAAAAGATAGCTGGAATGAACTTGTTTTAAAAATTTTGTACTTGGAAACAAAATTAAATATACGGAAAATTAGGACTACAGCCACGAAAAAGGTGTTTTTTGTCGCTTTACCAAATGTTTTACCATACTTCATTTATGGATATAATATTTTTACCTGTATAAAAGAAAATAAATCTATACAGATTATTTACTACGTATTCGAGCAATTCTTTTTCTACTATTTTTATATACTGTCGTTCGCTATTTCCTGTGTGGTACTCCTAACTGGCAATTTATTTGTGGCGACCAAAAGGTATGTTATAAAGAAAGGCTGCGTTATTTTTTTTAAGCATAATAAATTAAAGTTAGTAATATTAAAAATAAATAACCATACAATTACCCAAATATTTTAATTAGTTTTATTTTTAATATTTTAAAGTCCAATACGGTAACGCTGTTAGTAGTAAAAAAAGATGGCGGTTTCTGAATAACATTTCATTTGTGCTTTAAAAAACAATATTTGTTATAGATAAAAACCTTAATTAGTAAACTCTTGTAGCTCGGGTTGAGCGAGGGGGAGTGCGATCTCCACTGCTATGGAACCTTGTCATGGACGACATACTAAATGTCCTTCAACTTGAAGGGCATCCAACATTGGGGTACGCAGACGATCTCGTCATTATGGCCTAAGAAAAATTTAACAACACTGTTAGTGATAAAGTGCAACAGGCCCTAAACGCAGTTACCAAATGGACGGTAAAGAAGGGACTAAACATAAACCCTCCTAACTCAGCCATAGTTGCCTTCACCAAGAGAAAAAATCTAGAGGGCTTAGGACCCCTGACCCTACAAGGTGAAGCAATCAAGATTGTGTGAGAGGTAAAATATATGGGTGTCATTCTAGACTCTAAACTTACCCGGAACCAACATCTTCAGAAAATAAGAAAGAAAGCGGAGATGACTCTTATGTTAATCAGACGCGCTCATGGGAAAACATGGGGCCTTAAACCAAACATGGTTTATTGGTTATACACCATGGTGGTAAGGCCTATGATAACATACGCATCACTGGTATGGTGGACAAAAATGTGACAAAGAACTGCTGTTACAAAACTGGCCAAGGTACAACAGCAGACATGGAGTGTCTCTTAGACCTTCCACCACTTAACCTCATAATTATGGGAGAGGCAAGAATGAGCTACTTCTGACTGCAGCAGAAACCAACTGGTGTCTACGCTAGTTTGGGACACAACAACATAAAAAGACAGGTTGGCGACAACATTCTGGACGAGAAAACAGACCAGATGATTCCCCAATACTTATTTAACCAAAACTTCGGGGTAAAAATTCCAGCTCGAAGTAAGTGGCAGCAACCCGATCTCCCCGGCATGGTTGGAGACATTATCTGGTATACGAATGGTTCCAAAAGCAAGAACGGAACTGGAGCGAGCGTGTACAGTAAAAAGAAGAATTCACAATTCTCCATTCCACTGGGAACACACAGTTCTGAATTTCAAACAGAAATATATGCTATACTACACTGTGCAAACGAAAATAATAGGAGGGCTTAGAAAAATAAGCGGATCTGCATAATAACAGACAGCCAAGCCTCACTATGGGCCTTAGCAAACCCCAAGGTAACGTCCAAGCTGACAAAGAACTGAAAGTCCTGGGAGAACGCAACAGAGTGACTCTCCTGTGGGTTCCAGGACATTCGGGAATAGAACGCAACGAAAAAGCGGATGAGCTTTTGTGCTTGGAGTGACCAAAACTACAGCACGAGGGCAAACCAGGGAATGAATCCGGAACAAACATGAGGAATACTGGGGAAACCTTAGTAGAATTAGACATGGAAAAAGCGTTATAAGGGGCCCATCCAAATGAACGAAGGAAGAATTGCTTAGACAAAGTAAAAAAAGACTTCGTACAACAGTAGTTAGTTACTAACAGGGCACGATAACCTAAGAGGACACCTACACAAGATAGGCTTATACAATGGAGACCCAAATTGCAGATGTGCGACGAGGGAAAAGAAAGAGCCTACCATATCCTGTGCGAATGTAAAGCATTGAATCACAAACGACAGGTATTATTTGAGAAATAGGAAATGAGCCCACAGAAATATATCAACTAGCCAGTCTCAAGGTTATACAGACTTGTAGAAGAAACAAGACTAATGGGAGGATTGGTATAAGAGATAATGGGAGATTAGGCACAAAAAGCCCAAGAGGCTGCGCTGCCTCTGGTTGTGATTTAAGACAGCTCCCAGAGAAGAAGAAGAGGAAGAAACTTTTATTTAGTATTAGTAGTAAGGTATGTACTGGCAAAAATCATTTTTATTTAATAAAACCAAATTTAAAACATATTTTAGACTAATAGTATTTTAAATCCATCACATATTTTTGACAAGTGTAACATTTTTGACCCCCAACACATAATGTTTAAAATGTTAATTTTAACAAAAAATTTTTGACGTAGATCATATTTCTTTCCGATACAATTTAAAAAATAATAATAATAAAAGATGTGATTATTGACACTATGTTATTTCTGACTGGTATGTGATTGTTTAGCTGACGATGACGGTGGGATGGATTTTATGACTTAACGGTTTCACAACCAGAAAGTAGGGAAAAATGCATGGCATTCATTAGTTTAGGGTGGAGTTGGGGAGGGGAAGAGGGTTCTAATATTGGGTCAAAGAAGGTCAAGGTCAAGGTCAAGGAAAAGTCACATGACTGGCTTTGGTTGGTGGTGGGAAGATTGGCGGAGTGGGGAAGAGGAGTAGTTAAATGTTAGGGGGAAGTCAGGCTTAAGGATAGCTTTTTCGGGTTTCGTTTTACGAACGATTCTTGAACTATCCGAGAACGGCCCAGAACTGTATGCGCGGTAGTTCAATACTTTGAATCGTTCTCTGACAGTTCCAGGATTATCAGACATTTGAAAATCTCGAACGCAATCATAATCCACCGATACCGACGGTTCTAAAACTGTCCCAATGTAGTCCTAGAAAACCGCGAACTCAGAATTAAAAAGTCCGAGAACAGTTCTTTAAAACCCGAACAGGCAATTTTGAACTGCGCAAGCGCCGGACGGTTCTAGAACAGTAATTTACCGAACCCGAAAACAGCTGATAATGACTGTGGGGGTGGCTATAGTATTAAATATTTATTATCCATTGATCAGTCAAATGCATCCTCCTGACTTTTGGAGGTGATTGAGTGCTCATTGAGTCTTTTGATCAGCTTGTTGAGAACTATCAATTTACAAAATATATAAAAAAATGGCTGGTCCCTAATATAGGGATTTTTGACAAATAAAACTCTTAACAACTAGGATTATAAAAGAATTTCCTTTTTATGATTATACCGCTAAGTAATACCATTTTTTTACGTTTATCTGTATTTTTATTTTAAAAAGTATTAAGTCTATCCCTAAAAAATATTAATTTTATACTATATTGCAAGGTTTTTTATTAATATTTCTTTCTTGAAAAATAGGTTTTTACCAAAAGGTTAAATCAATGAATTATTAATAACCATTTTACTATTTTTATAGCGATTAACATATATTTAATAATCGATAATAAAAACAACTAATTTTCAAACATGTTGTAACATCAGTCTATAATTGTTAGTGTAACAGGGGAACTCAGTCCACAATAATGTTTGAGGGCAAAGTTTCAGTAAATTTGAGCTTATTTAAACCATTTTTCTGGTATGCAGCGCTATTTACTCTTGTACCAGTCTTTGATTTAAAGAAAATATCATCGACGTACCCTCGTACTACCGAAGAACTCTTCCAGCCTCCTAACCTCATTAAGCTCTCGGAACTACCTCCCGCATCAGAATGAATTGTTGCCGCTGTACGTCTTAAACAATGACCTGTGGACGCCTTAGCATCAGGTAAACCCAAATATGTAGCAATCTTAGAGGGTAAATTTCCTAATGTATTTTTACCTATAGGCTGCACAGTACATCGTTCATTACGATAGCACAAAAAAAACCTATCAATAGGTGCGGTGCACTTTTAGGTCGCAAAGAATATAGTCCCGAATTAACTTTGTTGTGCACATTTCACTATCATCAATAACCAAAAAGCTCCTTGCTTGCCCATTTTTACTTTGTGGAATGCTGACCCATATCACGCACATCGGAAAACTTCATTTTCACAAGCTCGTCTCTTATACAAGCTCCGAATACACCTATCACTAATGCAACTTTATCTGCCAAATATTTTCCAGTCGGCGCTTCTTTCAAAACAGTTATAACTTGTTCGCGAGTCAGAACTTTTTAGGCTGATAATTTCTCCCAAGTTGCTTTAGGAATTGTTGCAGAGAAATCAACTTTTCATTACTTCTTATCTTCTTATGAACTATTAATTATTTACGTAACATTGAAAACTTTTTCCAAAGGGAATTTGGAGAATAACAAATCTTAAAAATAAGCCATCAAAACGGTTTCGTCCACACGGTCCACGCAGTGTTCCGTCAGCCAGGCTTCAAAATGGAAATATTCTTTCTCGTAAATCCGCCTAGTTTTTTCTGGCACAAGCGCATGCTCAGCTTTAGCAGCTTTCTCTAAAATATCTTGGGGGAGATGGGTATTTTCCACTACTTCGGACATTTTTATGCATCAATCGCAAAATTATTTTTTATGTGCTGTCTTATTGACAAATAACTTACAACCATGGTTACCACAATTACGTTTCGACAATGTTTTCAGGTAAATGCTAGTACTTGATTTGTTTTAAACTAATACATTCAAAATTCATTCAAATTTTTCTCATATAAAGAATATTTAGTCGGACATTAAACGTTGAAGGCACCACAGGTATTAAGGATAATAACGTTTTCGGTCAACGTAAACACACCATCGACCTCAAGCGTTATTATCCTTATAATACTCTTGATACCTTAATAACTATAAAATAATGTGGTATCGGTGATATACTAGGAACGAAATTACTTATGAAAAACCGTTAAAGATGTTTCTATTACTAACTTAGGTTTAGGATTGTAAACGATACTTTACTTGACCGCGGTTTTTTTTAATTAATTGTAAATGAAAAACTAATTGATTTTAAGCGAGTGCTATTTTATTTAGGGATTCTTATATATAACGCTAACAATTTATATACAGGGTAATTTAAAAGCACTTTGACAAACTTTAGGAAGTGATTCCTCACAAGATTCTAGTATGAATTGTCCAAATGAACGTATGTCCGGAAACGCTTCGTTTCCAAGGTAAAGTGTTAAAGTTTTATTTTTATTTTCGTTTTTTTTGCAATTTTTTATACCTTTTTTTACACTTTATCGAAGTTAAGTTTTTAGGACTTGCACAAATAAGGTAAAAGACGAACGTTAAACGTTCCAAAGGGACCAAACCAACAGACCATCTTAAAAATATTAACATTGTCAAATAGATATTGCCTTTCAGTTGCGTACAATGAGAAAGCTTAAAAAGAGCAATACATCCAGATAGCTGTAAAACAAATAGGCATATTAAGAATATCCATGTGGTATCAATAATATGGATGCCCAGCTAAGTTTTCTGAACCAGCTCATAAATTTGTAAACTCTGTATATCTAAATCCCCTAATTGAAAAGAGTAGTTTATTTTTGTGGCACCTAGACTTCCTAACTTGACGTTGTCGAATTTTAAGTTGTGGTGAAGAATACATAATACTGTTGTTGTTTCTTTATTTTTGGCTTAGATCCCTATTGGGTCAATTGCCAGTACTCCCCGTTCCAGATACAGCTTTCCTGGGCTTTGTCTGTGTGGAAGTCTCCAGTAAGACGGGCATGTGCCCCTGATGGCTCTGGAAATTACGATTTTTCTTTCCTGTTTTGCAATGATTATATCAATAAAAGGCACAAACAATGGCGATCCGACCAAAATTGCTACTGATATTACGTCCACCATTAGGATAATCACTCGTGAGCCCCCAAAAGAAAGGGACAGGTATAGAAATCTTCGTTTACAGCGCTTAGCCTCAGAAAAAGGACTCCATCGTTTGGCGTGAGTTCTTGATCCCCTAGGGTGAAAGCTGTTGATAAAATTCCTCAAACCACCTTTCCGGAAAAAAGAACTGCCGCCCGACCTAAAGCACAGCAGTCCTTTTCTTAACCCGAGCACTTCACTGATCGAAGGTCAAGCAGAAACTGGACATAATATTGTTTATGAAACAGGATCAACCAGTGAAAAAAACATGATAATCATCAAATTCAAAAGGCAATAGGCAATGGACATTTATTAATGTTCTCTTACTCGTTTTAATAGTGTTATTACTATTGTGCTTTTTTTAATTCTGTTAATTATTATTAGTTGTTATTTTATATTATTATTATTAATATTAATAAATATTGTTTAAAATAAGTTGTTTCTTTAACAAATTTAGTAAAAAGGTTCTTTTCACAATAACTTTTAAACAAAAAAAAGATATCGATATGCAGATTATTGGTTTTTGGTTTAAGATTTTATTTAATTCTAGTTTTTAATAAAATAATTATATTAATCTATAAATAATTTGCAAGAAAAAGTTTAAAAACCCTTTAATTTTCTAACTAGCGCTCTCTAGCGGGAGTGGAAAAAGCTAATATGATAAGGGTATTTTTTTCTTAACGAGACCTTGTTTGCAAGATTCTGTTACGGCAAACCAAGATTATAGGCACCGCTCTACACTAAAAAATGGTGAATCAAAATTTGTAGAGTTTTAGTAGCATTAATGTGGTAATATATTTTTTTCTAACTTAAATTGGGCCATTTTCAACAAAAACATTTTTATACAAGACCATAGCTATTAAACCTCCTAGCGGTATAGTAAGGAAGCTGAAAATAATTTTTATTATACTTACCTGAAAATACTACATTTTCAACTGTGTATAAACTACAGTATATATGACATTTTCAGAACAGCGCACGGAATTTTTTTCCCGATCCCTCTTTCCTTGCGCATATACATAAATTTTTTGTCAGTGAAATTTATGCCATTTTCAAAAAATGAATTTAGATTTGGAAGAAAATCCGGATATTCCCGATATTATATTACAACAAGCGGCAGAAGTGAGTGCAGATTTATTACCAGTGAAATCTAGGTTGAGATATGAACATGAATATCACATTTTTACCGAATGGCGGACTCAGAAAAGAATCAAAATTGTGAGTGACGATATTCTCTTAGTTTATTTTTCTGAAAAAGCCAAATCTATGAACTCATTCACCTTATGGAGTCGATTCTGCATGTTAAAGAGTTGTTTCGCAATAAAAGAAAATACTCACAACCAATATCCAAAAGATATCGCTTTTTTAAAACGACAAGCTGTAGGATATGTACCAAAGGAATCCAAGGTTCTTACATTAGAACAAGTAACCAAATTTTTATGTGAAGCTTTAGATGGACAATATCTACTAGCAAAAGTAATTTTAGTGTTTGGCATCTTCGGCGCATGCCGCAGAGATGATTTAATACGTTTGAGTTTAGACGATGTGAAAGATAATGGGCGTTTCCTTGTCGTGTTCTTACGGGATGGAAAAACTCACAGGTCAAGAAGTTTTACCATTACCAATAAAAATTGCAAATTCAATAAAAATATGGAGAGTAAAAGATTATTTGTTGCATACCGAAACCAAAGATGTTACGCTCAACATGTTGGGTGCCATACTATCAGTGGTATTCCAAAACTTGTTGCAAAATACTTAAAACTAATAAATCACGAAGAATATACCGGACATGGGCTAAGGCGTTCTTCGGCTACCATGTTGGTAGAAAGCAGCGGTGATTTGCTCACTTTGAAAAGACACGGAGGATGGCTTTCTTCCAATGTAGCAGAAGGATATATAGAGGAGTCCATACAAAGAAAAATTGATGTTTCCCAAAAGTTGTTTAGGCCTTGTAATTTAGAAACTACAAAATATGTAACAGTCAATCAAGAGAACACTCCGCTTCAATATCTTTAGTTCAACAAAAAGAAATACAAAAGGGATTGAGCTTCAACAATAATACGAATTGTACAATAAATATCCATTAATCATAAGGGTTCCGTCCAAAATTAATTTCCTTAGATTTAATTAGCTTGTAATTTTTTTTGTTAATTTGTTTTACTGTTTTAAAAATAAAAATAAATAATCGCAATTTTCTTAAATCATTTTTTGCGATGTTTTTTGTTTATGTTGTTTTCAGGTACCTAAGTATAATAAAAAATATCGTTCATTACACGTCCAGAAATGGATTTTTCCATTCTTGCATGAGAAATTGTCACGCGCGCACCGAAAAATCGTCATTTCCGTACTGGTAATGAAATATACTATATAGCAATTTCTTATTGTCAACTTTTAAAAGGATTTTTTCCTTGTGTTTGACGAATATATACATTAAAATATATAATTTTCTTTAACTATATAATATTATTTATTTATTTCTTGGCTATAGGTTGTCAACAAAAAAAAAAGAAATTTATACTGCAACGTTTTGTACAATATGTTGAGCAAATGTTATCAAGCATTTATTGGCCTACAATAAAAAAAAACTAATTTTAATAATTTTTATTCCGCTTTATATTCAGGTTAGTTTTAAAGTATTTTCAACTTCATCACTTTTACCTTGATTTGATGCATTACTCATTTCTATTTCGTTTCATAGACATTAGGAAAAAATTATATCTTATATTAAATACATAATGTTTATTATATTAAAAAAAAACAATTTTTAAAATTCTCATTAGATTAAAGACAAATTTAATATTTTTATATAATATTTTGTCCTTTTTTGATTTTAACCCTTCTATAATTTTAACTTTTTATCACTTAATAAAACCCAACAGGTTTAACCATTCCACTACCCTTAAGATCATTAGTGGATCTCAACGTATTTTTTAATTAGTTAACAAGTTATATTTTCTAATGATGCCATTTAATTATTAGCAGGTTGATAAGTTTAATTCATATTGGTAGTGGTAAACTGTTTTCACAGTAATGCATCAGGTTATGGTAAACCTGAACTTACTTAAACCATTTTTTCGGTTTGCAGCAATATACAATATTATCCCAGTTTTTGACTGGAGGAAAAAGAAAGTTAAAAGTTTATTTCAGTTAAAATATTCAGTGGCAATTCTAGTATTGGTTTTATCTGCTCAACTTTATTTGATCACATGTCAATTTACTATTGCCTTGGCGCCGTTAATTTTTATGATTTCAAACCATTTCCGAGTTATGCGGTTTTTTAAATTATGCAGAATCGGCTTTAAGTACATATTTTAAAAAACGTGCTTGGAACGAAATAGTCTTAAAAATCCTATTTTTAGAAATGAAACTGAATATACACAATATTAAAAGTACTAAGACACAACAGTTGGCTTTTTTAGTTTTACCAAATCTTTTACCATACTGCATTTACGGATTTAATATTTGTGTTTGCCTTAAACATGGAGAAGCTAAAACACTCGTATACTTTCTGTCTGAACAATTTGTCTTTTATTATGGTTTTGCATTATCTTTTACCATTTCCAGTTTAATACTTTTAAATAAAAGTTTTTATGTCGCAACTATAAGGTACTTAAAAAATACCCTTTCTTTTATATCGATAATAAATTTATTTTAGATTTTGCGTCTGCGTTCTTCTAATTTTAGTGCATTATGTCTACAATTTTTTTTTAATATTCTAGCGACCAATCTAACACAAAAGTCTGATACACTGCAAATTTATCCCATTTTAATTTAAGTATTCTTCTCTGTATCTGGAAGTGAGAAGGGTGCCTATTCTACTGATTTAAAGTAGGTGACAACGTCACCAAAGGAAATCTCCTTATGTCGGCCAAAGAAAGCCAATGCTCTCCCAGCATGGATCTTCTCTTAAACGAGAGTGTAGGGCAGTCACAAAGGATGTGCTCCACCGTCTCGTCTTCCTATTCACAACCTCTACCCGGAGGTGTGTCATTTATACCCATTCTAATGAGGTCTATTCAGAGTTGACAATGTCCTGTAAGAACGCCCCTGATTAGACGAAGGCTCGCCCTGGGCATTGCCAAGTAATGTTTAGCAGCCTCTCTGCCAGGATAGTTCAGTAACTCTCTGGAAAAGTCACAGCTTACTGTTTGATTCGATCGTCTTGTCTGTCTAATGAGCGTGTCTTTTGACTAGGTTTCTCATCGCAGACCCTCTTAGATCTACAAAAGGTTCGGGTCCAAAAGGTTTGGTCCCGGCAGCCTTTCTGGCTAACGAGTCAGCGATGCGGTTGCCTTTGGAGTGCGCATGTCCTTTGGTCCAGCAGCGGCACCAAGGGCACGGTGACATTCTAGTACCAGACCCGAGGTGTAGCGTGTTCTCCTTAGGGCTAGTAGTGTCGTCTGCAATCGGTATGGATAAGCACGACTTTATCAGTAAGGTTTCTACTGCTTATTGCTTTTGTAGCTATGGTTTTGCCTGTGAGCTCAGTTTGGAGCACGCTTGCCAACTCACCCATAGCCCATTTGTGTAGATGTTGATCATAACTGCCACGTTTGTGTTCGATTCTCCTTTGATGTCAATTTTGTAGGGTTTGTTGTGAAGCGAACCTATCGCCTCACTCCACAAATGACGTCTGTGGGCGCGAACTCCCACGTCGGGCATTGTACCAACAGTGCGGAGGAGCAACATAACCGTCAAAACAACCTCCTTGACAAATATGTCAAGGGGTGTGAGGTTTAGGATTACCTCAAAATTTTCTTATTGTGTTACTTAGAAATATTATTTGTTTTATATTACAAAGTATTCTTGATTCTTTAGATACTTAAAAACAATTTTTAATCTGATGTAAGAAAAAGTTTAATTTAATAGTGTGTAACTGAACGAACGGAAAAACGTTGAAAATACAATTTTAATTGTGCAGTTATTACTTTATTATAAATGAATTTTCCTTGTCTGATACTAGTTTTTATATTTTGGGTTAATATACAGATGATTGAAACTGATTGGGTCTTGAAGTAACTTTATATTTTAAATATCAAAATAACACAATTCGTCCTAATATGGCACTTTTTATCTTTATTACAGCCCATTATGGCTTATATAGAGCCAAAGTACTAAGTCCATGGGTTCCAGATTTTAGATATTTAACACATTTTAGCCCCCAGATCAGGCAGTGCTGTTCAAGCACAAAGACATGCAGATATTGCTTTTCACAGCACCTTTTAAACAACCTTGGGTGCCACCACGGATATTATACTAATACCTACTACCTCTAAACTACCCCCTCCCATTAACATCTGGGTAATGTCACCCAGACGAGACTTATATATTAATTAAGTTATAAACTAAGAAAATATCCTGACGTTAACGGAAAACATTTGGTTAAGTAAAATTAGAGTAAAAACTTTTTTAAATTATTTTATAAGATATGTTTTTAATTAACTATTCTGGTTTTGCAATAGAAACTTAATGTGCAAATATCTAAAAAAAACAAAGTAATTTATGGCAATAAATATATATCCTAACAGCTTTTTTATTTAGAGTTAACAGTTTTATTACATTTTTATGAAATAATTAGCAATGGGGTTTCATTTTGTATTTTATTTCATTTGTTTTGGGGTTTTATGCCCATGTCTTGATATCTAGATCATTCGCCAACTTGCTCTCACTCCTTTAAAGCTTAGCAAGAGGCGGAGCAACCCTTCCGCATTGGTTGCACTCAAGATAAATCGGGTACGAAAGGGGCTAGACATATTTCTTGGGGGCTCCGATGTAGTCCGGCTCGAAACCGTATCGAAGCCCCCGACTAATTCAATTAAGGAAGCTATTTAAAGACACATTTAGTTATCGCGAAATTCAGCAACAAAATGGAGATATAACCCCTTTATTCCAGTTCCTTTTTTTTTCCTTACGAGCCTATGCTCTTTACCGCCATATGGTTAACGTCACCAAGAAGGATTCCAAAAAAAGGATTATAGGAATCACTTTAGATTCCGAAACTACACTTTCACAACACTCTAAATGGCGGGGTGAGTCTCTCCTTGATCCCCAAGGGTAAAACCAGTTGGTACGACTCTTCCTATCACCTTTCCCAAAAAAAATTGTTTTTTTTTATCGCGTGACTCTACTGGTCGGAGGTCAAACAAGAACTGAGCAGTGGGGTATAAAACTAAAAAAAAAATGACCAAATAAGGTTAGTTTATAAAAAGTATCTAGCGCCATCTATGACCAAGAGAAAAAATATAAACTGATTCTTATTTTTCATCTCTAAAAAATGCTTTTTGAGCTATGCCAAAAAATATAATTAATTTAGGTTTACCACCCTGTATTGTTTTAAAGAGCTTTATTTTATGTAGGAATATTTTTTGCCTAATCAATTTTTATCTCCAAATTTCACAATATTCACATATTAATTACCTACCACCCCGTAATTTGTAATTCTCTATTACTAAATGAAAGTCATTAGGTTCGTCCATTCTACTACCCTTAATAGTCGAGGAAACGTAGCACAAAAATAGGCCTTTCAAAGGGATTTTTTGTGCAGTATGATGGATTTGAATGCGGTTTTTTACATTCGATTCGTATGAACGTCTACAAACTTTGTGAACAAATTTAATTAATTGGGAATAAAAAACTACATTTGTGCATTAGAAAAATGCATTTTTAAAATGTATTTTAAAGTTTGCAATTATAAAAAATTTATGACTAGTTATTATAAATAATGATGCTAATGAGCCCAAATTTGTTACTTGGGGGTTTTCGAGGTCGCTAAATACAAATATGACATTGGCAAGGGCCTACGGAGTACCTGGTGCGCGCTAAGAATGGTGTAAAAGGCGTCTTCTAAAGTTTTACGACAAATCCTCCTAATATCAGCCCAGTTTTATTACTCGAGGGTTTTTGAGGTCGCTGAACACGAATATAACATTAACAATGGACTGCGGAGTATCTGGTGTGCGCTAAGAATGGTGTAAACGTCCTCTTCTGGAGTTTTACGACAAACCCTGCTAATATCAGTCCAATTTCTTTACTCGGAGGGTTTTTGTGGTCACTACACACGAATATGACATTGACAAGTCGCCTAATCTCATGTGGATGCAGAAAACATGGGTTGATCTGCGATTTAGCTTGCGAAAATTGTGCCGGCACAGACCGCACAAACATTGACTTTTATAATAGAAAACAAATATTTTTCGCTAAAATAGAAGTGGAGAATAAAGAAGAAAAAAAAAGAAGTAGAAGAAAGCAGTAAAAATGATAAATAAACTATTTTTTAATATGTATTAAACTCTCAAAAATTGTATTTTTTATACTAAAATATTATCAAAGAACAATTTTATAAATAAATACCATAAGTATAAATTAGAATTTTTAACAAATTACCACGAAATTCCAGAAGACGACATTTATACCAACCTATCCGGACACCGTGTACCTCAAAGACCATGATCTGGAACCGGGTACTAGTACGAGTTAAAAAATAGCGAATAGATTTAAACGAAATCCAAAGCTACTTCTTAGCACGACGGTACTTTTGCAGGTCCTTGTCAATGTCAAATTGGTGTTCAGCGACCACAAAAACCCACCGAGTAACAAAATTGGGCTGATATTGAGAGGAGCTTTTCACCATTCTTAGCCGCACGGATATTTTGCAGTCCTTGTCAATGTCAAATTGGTGTTCAGCGACACAAAAACCCCCAGTAACAAAATGGGCTATATTGAGAGGTATGTCTAAAACTCAAAATACATTACACCATCCATAGCGCGCACCAGGTACTCCGCAAGTCCTTGTCAATGTCATATTCGTGTTTAGCGACCAGGAAAACCCCGCGAATCAAGAAATTGGGCTGAGATTAGGAGGATTTTTCGTAAAACCCCACGACTGCAGGCCCTTGAGAATGTCATATTCATGTTTAGCGACCCCAAAAACCCCCGAGTTACAAATTCGGGCTTATTTCCGTCTCATTATTTACCTGGTTATACATTTTTTATGATTGCAAACTTTAAAATGCATTTAAAAAATGCATTTTTTTAATGCACAAATGCAGTTTTTATTTGCCATTAATAAAATTTGTTTACAAAGTTTGTAGACGTTTATACGATTCGAATGCAAAAAACCGCATTCAAATCCATTTTACTGCACAAAAATCCCTCATGCCTTACTTCGTTTCCTCGACTATATGACAATTAGTTGATTTTAACGTATTTGTTAATTACTTAACAAGTCATATTTACTATTAATGCCATTTAATTATTGTAAGGCTGCTAAATTTCTATTGAAAGGTAGTAGTAATCTCCTTTCATAATAATGCATCAAGTTATAGTAAACCTGGACTTACTTAGACCATTTTTTCGGTTTGCAGCAATATACAATATTATCCCAGTTTTTAACTGGAGTAAAATGAAAGTTAAAAGTATATTTCAGTTAAAATTTTTAGTGGTAATTTTAGTATTGTTTTTATCCGCTCAATTTTATCTGATTACATGTCAATCTGCTATTAGTATGGCGCCGTTAATTTGTACATTTCAAACTATTTCCGAATTATGCGGTTTTTGTAACTATGCAGAATCAGTCTTAAGTACATATTTTAAAAGAAGTGCTTGGAACGAAATGGTCTTAAAAATCTTATCTTTGGAAATGAAGCTGAACATACGCAACATTAAAGGCACGAAGACGCAAAAGTTAGCTTTCTTAGCTTTACCAAATATTTTACCATACTGCATTTATGGGTTTAATATTTGGGTGGCCTTTAAAATCGGAAAAGCTAAAAATCTCGTATACTTTCTGTTTGAGCAATTTTTCTTTTATTATGGCTTTGCATTATCTTTTGCCATTGCCAGTTTAATACTTTTAACCAGAAGTTTCTTTGTCGCAACTAAAAGGTACGGAGTATTTAAAAAATACATAAAAATGAGTAATCATAATATGGAACATATCGCAAACGAGTTGTTACGTTGCAAAATTTAACGTAACAATATTTTTTTGTATATATGCATAATTTTATGTATAAATACCTTTGTATGCAAATACCTTAAAATAAGGGGAGCAGTTATAGCCCATCATTTTGTTTTTCTTTTGCTTATAACTGTCTGTTGTCTGAAGAGCAAGGGATAGTTTAAATTGTTTCCACTTTTGTTTACTTTTTGAAGGTTTTATTGATTTTATTTTCTCTCAGAAGTCAATGACCTGTTACTGATTGCCTTTTATGTTTCCCTAGATTAACGTGACTTTTTTTTAATTGAGCTAAATTTTTATGCTTTTGTATATTATTTTTAAAGGTGAATGTTTTGACGTTTGAAATAGATCAGAAGTTAGCAACGAACAACTGTTTATTTTTGCCAGTCTATGGCAACGAGCCAGCTGATGGATCGTGTGTGAGTTGGTAGAGTTGTAGCAAGAAGGGGTTGGTACTGCCAAGGCCGACTTTGATAGAAAACGCTGCTCGTAGATAATTAGCTTAGGGAAGCTCTCTCTCTCTCCTGCTGATCACCAAAGAGACAGCCCACGTGAAGGCAATGTTTTTAAAGGTTGAATTTTAACCCTTTTCTTGGAGATTGTTGAATAAATGCCTAAGTAAATTTCTCGTTTGTTTGTGCTGATTTTAGTACGTTGTTTCGGAGTGAAATTTCACGTTATCCGGATATTTTTTGGGAATATTTGTCTTCTTGAAGAAGGATTATACCACGTGGAAACTTGTATGGAACCCTTTTTCTTCGTTAATATCTTATGAGGGGCGATAGTGGCTCGTTAAGTTTGTGGAAAAAGGTAAGAATTTTACTATTTCACACAGTTTTATCAAATAGCTACTGTGAATTTTTGATCCAGCTTTGAAAACGTATTGTATTCGATTTTGGGGTTATGATAATTGCGTAGTTAATTTATGGGGTTTTTATGGATTGTTTTTTTTTTAAGGGGAAAACCTTGTCCAGAATTTTATGCTGTTTGGGTAATCTTTATAAGGGATTTAATTTCATAATTGGGATTTAAAGTGTTGTATATATGCAAACATAAAATTTAGACGAAATGTTTTCTTTTAGGGTTCTTTACCAGCGGTTTTTACCACCAGTTTTTATCACCAGTTTTTACCAGCAGTATTTAGATGCAGTTTTGGATCTAGTTTTCTGCAGTCTTAAGATCCCGTATTAGTTGGAGTTAGTTTTACTTCCAATCAAGAGTTCATCTCTGGGTTTATGGTTTAAACTCGAGTTCGAGTTTAAGTTTATGTAACGCTTACTGGGAGGTGTTGGACCAGCTATCAGCTTCTGTTCCAATCCTTCGTTGGGTCCATTGCTACCTAGGGGACCGTACTGTGACTTGGTGACACCGTGGACTGACAGTTGAAGCTGTGTTTACACAACCACCTGTTCCCATAATAACTGGAAACCACAGCTAAGTGTAGATTTAAAAAATTTATATTACATTGATATCGTGTACATTGGTCTTAGACCTACAAGTAATAATCTAATGAGACTTAATTAAAATATTTAACACTGTTGTAGTAGGGATCAGATTGGTAGGAACAGTTGGTACTTGTGAGTTGTAATCATATACATGAGTACGAGTGTTGTATATCAATCTGTGGTAGGAGGTATAAGATTTATTGCTAATTATTTGGTAATGGTCTTATACAATTTTAATATAAATATTAAATTTGTTTATTAAAGATTAATTAGATAGATTTACTGATATTGGTTTTTGTTTAACCCTTGACCGGATATATATTTTTTTGTTTAAGCCTTAGAGCTCTCATATATTTTTGCTATAAATTCCATAACGTCATACTGCTTAACATTATAATTTTTTTTTGTAAGACCCTATGAAAAAGTTTTAAATGCAACTTATGGCCTTGCTTATAAGACTGTTGTAGTAGGGATCAGATTGGTAGGAACAGTTGGTACTTGTGAGTTGTAATCATATACATGAGTACGAGTGTTGTATATCAATCTGTGGTAGGAGGTATAAGATTTATTGCTAATCATTTGGTAATAATCTTATACGGCTTTAATATAAATATTGAATTTGATAATTGATTAATTAGATAGATTTACTGACATTGGTTTTTGTTTAACCCTTGACCGGATATATTTTTTTGTTTAAGCCTTAGAGCTCTCATATATTTTTGCTATAAATTCCATAACGTCATTCTGCTTAACATTATTATTATTTTTTAATTTGTAAGTGTCTATGAAAAAGTTTTAAATGCAATTTATGGCCTTACGTATATGTGGGTAACATACTAGAATGTTTTCTGTTAAAGTTGTAATCTTACGGACTTTGTTATATATAGGGTTTTATTGTTGACAGTTTATTAATTTTCCAGCCTTTGGTTTAGTAACTGTAAATCTGTATACAAGTCAAATTTAGTTTAACATTGTCATATATATTTTTAATTGTTTTAAAATGTCTTATTAAATTTTGGTTTAAAAGGCGCATCCACCAAGTTGTTAGGAATTTGTTATTTTTTGTAATAAACCATTAACTAATATATTTATATTTTGACTTTTATTAACAATACCCCCCTTCAAGAATGCACTCGCCTTTGTGTAGAGCCTCTTGCGACTGTAAAATTAACGTTTAAAATTGCCCATTATTATTATTTTTTGCCAAAGTGGGGCGTTGCAAATTTCACGTAATAGACTGTCCTATCAGGATAAAATTTAATTTTTGTCAAATTAACAAGTCTTATAATATTATTCTGACGAAGGGCTAAAATCGTCTTAATTGCCGTGGCGAGACAAAAACCCCGGACATTTGGGCAAAATTGAGTTTTTGTCCGAACACCCACAAATAAAATACAATTAAACAGATTGTTGGCAATTGATTTAACCATGCTTGATATTAACTTCAAATTGATTCTACCACTTTTCCCCTACAGTTTAAGTCCACAGTCTGGGCAGACCAATTTATATATATATATATATATATATATATATATATATATATATATATATATATATATATATATATATATATATATATATATATATATATATATATATATATATATATATTATAAATATACACTAAGTGACTTAAACGAACACCCAAATGATTTTATTTTAATAAAATTTTGTAGAAGTACTTAATGAAGCATAATAAGTAAACGATTAAAATATTGCATTGCTTTAAAGCCCTTTTACCTTTAATAATGTGTGGATGCACCCCGATGTGTTACGCATTCTCCAACTCGTCTAGGCATGCTTCTGATCAGGTGGTCAATGTCCTCCTGTGGTATCTCATTCCAGACAATCACCAACTCCTCTCGAAGTGCTCCTAGAGTCTGACGAGGACGTTGCAAATTGAGCAATCTCCTACCCATCATATCCCACACGTGTTTAATTGGAGATAAGGCGGGAGATCTTGGTGGCCATGGTTACAATGTGACATCATTATGTTGAAAGAAGTCCATTGTGACTCTTGCAACATGTGGTCGGGCATTATCTTGTTGGAAAGTTGGATTTGCCAGGGTGTCAAGATATGGTAAAAGATGGGGTTCTAGAACTTCTTGGATATAACGCTGCACGGTCATGTTACCTCTGATGAAGATTAGAGGTGACCTGAAACCATAAGCTATAGCACCCCAAACCATAACTCCAACAGTGTGACGAACATGTCTTTCAACAAAAAACTGTGGATTCCTCCTTTCACCACGTCGCCTTCTAACCCTGGCTTGACCATCGTGCATGCCTAAACAAAATCGAGACTTATCACAAAAGACAATACTGTTCCATTCCTGATCCCAGAGTGACCGTTCTCTGCACCACTCAAGGCGATTACGTCGGTGTTCTGGAGTTATAGGGAGGACCCAGTGTGGTCGGTATGAAAACAGGCCAAAACTTCTCATTCATCGGTAAACAGTTCGTATGCCAATAGGTCTTTTATGTTCTGCAAACCATTTATTTGCGTGGACCTGGTAGTGGAGAAACAGTCCCTTTGATTGATTAATTGATTGATAAACTAAATACACAAGTTGAGGTTTTGTCCGCCTCGACACTGCAGCCTACAGGGCTTGTTGTATCTCTTGTGTATTTGTTTCAGTTAAAAAGGTTTGACACCTTAGACAGGTGTAGTAGCCCTTTTACTGTTCTTTTCTGGTCTCCAGCCTCCTGGTGGTTAGTGTCCACCATGAGGTTTTGATTTGTTCTCCAGTATGTAAGTGCAGGGCACTCATATATGATGTGAGAGGCTGTCTCTTCCTCTTCGTCACATAGTCTGCAAATGGGTTCTTCTCTATAGAAACGGTCCCTTAAAGCCAATAATATTAGGCGACGATCTTCACGGTCTGTTGTTCTACGGCGGCGTCCAGGCCCCTTGCTTTTCGTGTACGGCCTTCTTGAAGCCATGCCTGACAACACCTAGGTGGGTAGGTTTAAAGTGAGTGGACTTTTTACGCCCTCCACTGCGACCGCTCAGTCTATTGTGGCTCACACCTTTTTTATATTTCTCCAAATAGGATCGGACTTCTAATGAATCCGATACCAGATGTGTTCTGGTGTCCCTCTCTCCTGGGAGTATGACGAGCAGACGATTAGATCCATCATGCCCTCCTCTCCCGGTCTAGTGACGCGGGTAGCTACTAGGTCCTTGTTACAGGAACCAGATGTTCTTTCTGAGGCCGAATCTCCGGCATTATCCTATAAAAACGGTCCTATCCGCTTTTTGTTTAAAGCCAGGTAACCCTTTTTCCTATACAGGCGGTTCTGTCCGCCCTCTGTTTGGATTCAGGGATCCCTTCCTAAGCACCAGTTTGTTTGGGGTGGATTAGCCCTTCCCCGTGAAACAGC
Source organism: Listronotus oregonensis (assembly GCA_019359885.1). Classification (NCBI taxonomy): domain Eukaryota; kingdom Metazoa; phylum Arthropoda; class Insecta; order Coleoptera; family Curculionidae; genus Listronotus; species Listronotus oregonensis. Next base: position 5,040 of record JAHBCN010003789.1, on the reverse strand, counting down.
CGCCGGTGACTTCAGGGGCACCTTTCGAAACGGATTCACCCGTTTCGGTCGGCGCACCTTTGTCTGCTTGTGACCTTAAGTGGCACCTCTCGAAACGGATTTATCCGTTTCGGTCAGCGCACCTTTGTCACTTTTTTCCCATGAAAGCGGTTGTCCGCTTTCTGTTTGGAGCTAGGGAAGTAATAGTCCACCACGGCAGAGCCCCGCATTACCGCAGTAAGGCTAGATACTCTGAGAGGTCGCCCTGTATCTCAGAAGCACCGTTGGGGACACCTGTTTAAGGCACAGGATGTCATTCACTCATCAGCACGGTATGCTAACACCTTGAGTTAAAGCCTTGTGTTCATCTTAGCTTCGGATCCCGTTCCATACGGTGGCAACAAAAGTTGCCGATAACCAGCAACTCTAGCGCATGTTCCAAAAGATCCTACTGGGCCCAACCACAACGACGATGTGTGAACACAGCGGTTGGGTGACAACACCTAACCACAGTGTCTACACTTCTTTGCACTCTAACTGCAATTTCTCGAAAAGAAAGTCCAGCTTCCCGAAGTCCCACTATACGGCCCCTCTCAAACTCACTAAGTTGACGAAATCGTACAGGTCTCCGTACTCTAGGCATCGTAACCAATCGTAAAGAACGTCAAGAGCCAAAATCCGCCAAATTTGGATCTTTACTGCGGGTGCAATATTTATTTTTAGATTGTTAGTGAATTTTTAAAAACCGAAATCTCAGACTGATAAGGCTGCAAATTCCATCAATTGTTATTTTCAGTAAGATAAATAAATTCACCAAATTGTATTAATATAAAACCATTTAAACTGGGTGTTCGGATTTCTATGTCATATAATATATATATATATATATATATATATATATATATATATATATATATATATATATATATATATATATATATATATATATATATATATATATATATATATATATATATATTTAATTTTTTTCAAAAATGGTTAAGGAGCTATTAATAATATTTTTTATAGATACTTTGAGGAGAACTATCAGACAAAATCTTATGTTCGTTCAATAGAAGTTATTAGAGAGACACGATGTTTATGTTCAGAGATCAAAAGGATTGTGGATTTGACCAATGAAATTTTTGGATTCAGATTTTTCTTACTAAATCTTTCAAGCTGTTTATTAACACTTATATCTGGAACCAAATTCATATTTTTTGTGAGATTAGGAGAAAACAAAAGAGATCTACTGATGCTGTTATTTTGTGGTGTGGCTCTGGTAAGAACTTAATCATGCTAAGTAATGTTATTATGCATAGAAAATGTGTTATGAAGTTATTTGTTTTACATGTTGTTTTAAAATAACACGAAAAGCTATAAGTAATATACACTAACCGATCATGATAATGAACAACTAAACATTTGTGACCTTATACCGCGTGTCGTGTGTCCCACTCAATCTTGCAATGTGGGCAATACTGGCAGAGTCAAAACAAAACCACTTTGATATAGAAAATTTTTGCATAATATTGAACTTTAAACCTATTTAAATAATGTCTAGAAGTATACAGCGACCAAACGTAAATTTTAGACAAGGAGAAATGTATTCTTATTTTGCAAGATACAAAGTTATTTAGAGAATATCATTTTTTGCAACTAAGTACGAAGTATCTGTCACCTAAAGTGTATTTTGGTAGTTTACTAAAGCAATTAAAAAAAAGTTCTTATCACAGTATGTTAAACAAAAACACTATTTTGTTGGAATTTCCACTAATTTATTTATTAATCCTTGACATGTTTCACCACACAGTGGCTTCATCAGAAGGTATTTAGGTACTAAAAATACTTTTACAATATTTGGGATAAATATCTAGGTAGTAAAATTATAATTAGGAATTTCCATTCAATATAAAGGTTTAACAATGGGGAACTACTGATCCATTGGTCATTAAGAAGCGTATCAGTATTTTTTAGTTTATTAATTTCTAGGGTTTCTAATAAATTTAATTTTTTGCTTTTGTTTTCAATATGTAAGATTTTAAAGTTTTCATCAAATTATGATTTTCCTGTAATAAATGATTAGCGTAATTCAATTTGTTTTTGAGTTTATATAGCTTGATTTATGTTCTTTTAAACGTGTTTTGAAATTTCTTCCTGTTTGGCCAATATAACTTTTGGGCATGAACCACAATTAATTTTGTATAACCCAACATATTTTCTTTATTTTTATCTTTATTGTTTTTGATGTTTTTGCCTAGTGAGTTATTAGTTTTAAATGCTACCTTCAGACCTTTTTGTTTTAAAAGTTTTTGCCACTTTAGTCGAGGTTGGGCCTATATTGTTAAAGATCCATGGTATTTTTGTATCAGGTTTTATAATAGGATACACGGAATTGATTGTTTTTTGGTATAACTTCTTGTTAACTAGTTTGTTAATTGTTGTGGTTCATATCCATTGTTCTTTGCCATCTGTTTAATGCGGTTAAGTTCTGTATTATAATTTTTCTTTTGAAAGTGGAAGATAAATTAATCTATGGATCATACTATTTGTGGCTGCAAGTTTTGAGTATAGGGATGTAGAGACTCCTTTTTAAGAATATCTTGTGTGACGGTTTATGAAATATATTAAATTCGTGTTTATTATTTACATTAGAGATAGTTAAGTCTAAAAAGTTGATTGATTTGTTTTCTTCCTTTTCTATGGTAAATTTTGTTTGGGTGAATGTTATTTAAAAATATTAATGTTTGATTTAATTGCCGTTCTGAACCTGTAAAACTTACTAGAATGTCATCTACATATCTATACCAATACAAAAAATTACTTGTTAAAGTATTGTTATGTATTTTTTGTTCTATTTCATCCATAAAGATCTTGGCTAAAAGAGGACTTAGCGGGTTGCCCATTATTAAACCATTTGAACTGGTATAAATTTTATTATTAAACTGAAAATAGTTTTGTTCTAAAATATGGATAAAGGCTTATAATATCATTTCTTATAACTATATTTACATTATTTTTAACTAAATTTATTACTAAGTATACAGTCCTTTAGGCGGAATGCTAGGAAATAAGTTAGACACGTCAAAAAACTAATTTGGATTTAAAGGTAATTGAACATTTTTTAATTTTTCTATTAATTCATAGGAGTTTTGGATACTGAATTTTGAATAAAATACAGAATTTTAAAGGTTAATTAACAGTTTGAATTTTGTATGAAGGTGAGGTGACAAAGGAAACAATAGGTTTATAGGGTAGTTATCTTTATGTAATTTTATAAAGAAATTTAGGTGGTTGGGGATTCATAATTAAATATTTGTATTTTTCAGGGTGGATTAATAATACTTTCGTGGTTGATAATTGCTGATTTTATGATTTGGTTAAACTTGTCTGTGGGCTTTTGATATTATTTTATATTTATCTGGGTCTAAAAAGTTAAGAGTTTTTTCTTGATAATCCCTATTGTTTAAACTACTACTGTATTTCCCCTTTTCAGCGGTGTAAATACCAAGTTGTCAGACTTTATTTTGGATTTAATAAATTTAAAGTAAGGGCATCTTGGTGGTTAGTTTTGCTACATTTTTGACCTTCTTTCTTAATTAAATTTGCGGCTTGATATTTAACTTGATTTGAAATATTCGAATTGTTTATTATTAATTCAGTTTCCCTCCCTAAAATTTCTAAATTTTTTTTATTGTTTTTTGAGTCTAGGTTGAATTTTAAAACCTTTGTTAATTAAATTAGTTTCTTTTCAGTAAATTGAGTAGTAGAAAGGTTTACAAACGGTTGAAAAATGTTTGACAAGGTTCATCTTTATTGGAAAGATTAGATAATTTTGGTTTATTAGAAATTAAAGACTTAAGTTTACGACTTTGAATTTTGTACTTTTTATCTACTAAATCCCTAACCTGATTTCTTTTATTTTGATCTTAGTTCTTATGTAAATACAATGTATAATTTTTTCTTGTTTCGTAATCTCATTTCGTACACTAAATTATTTAATCAATTTTATGCTACTTGTTTCGAACACCAACCATTGTGACGACCCAAAAAACCAGTCAAATAAATTAGTTTAGTCGAGAAGTGTGTTTCCTGCGAAAAATAGTTTTATAATAGGTTTCGAAAAATATGAGCGATAGCTCGCTCATTCGACGCAAAATGCAAATCTAAGAAAGGCGTTTTGAGGATTTTTTCTGCCAATAAAAATTGCAGTTGTTATTAACAAAAAACGAAATTAAAAAAAGTCATTTCGATTTTTGATGATAACCATAAAAGATAGCGGAAATTACAAAAAAATATCTTTGAAAACGAGGAAATTTCCGTTAAAGAAAGTCACAACTTCCGAAATTGTATGTCCATTATTTATAATTTTAATTTGCCGCTGAAAATGGGCCTGCGATATTTTTGATTGCGCGCAGGAGTCAAACCGAGTACGTCACACTATACAGGGTGGTCCACTAAGCGCGTGTCGGTAAATAGTTACTAAACCGTTGAACTTATAAGAAAATTTTCTTAACAAAACTTTTAAAATTTTATCTCTGCTACAATCCAAAATTATATTCTAGTATACAGGGTGCCTCAAAAAAGAGTTTTATCAAAAATATATTTTTTTTAAATGGAATACCCTATGTTTTGTAATAACATGTCTGAAATCTTTAATTAAAAATAAATTTCATAAGGGACAAATTGGCAAACAACAAGATGAAAGGGAAAAAAGTCTATTTTCATAAGATAAAAGGGGATAATTGTATAAAAAAAATAATTTTTATTTGTAAATATGAAATAAAGATCTAAATCATGGGAAAAAAAAATAATAAAAAAATTCATAAGAAATGTCTTAGATAGAAAGTTGATATTTCTAGTATCTGGAAAAAAAAAAACTCCATAATTCTCATAAGAACAATTTTTCTCAATCAAAATATATGAAACAGAAGTATATAGACATTCGGGGAATATAAAGGAATAAACAAATTTACAGAGAAAGGATAAGAATTATGGTATAAAACATAAACAATTTTTTTTACACGAAGGTCAAATATGTAATATGGCATATTTCTTTAA